>OY757923.1:92086110-92093610 GCA_963585895.1 Sepioteuthis lessoniana | reverse complement strand
AGTATTTTACATAGCACTAATACCCTTGGGAAAGGTATGGATCCAATTATTCTCCCTCCAGCTATGGGTAAATAGTAGGGCAGACTAGGTTCTTCAGCCTTGTTGAGGCAACTAGTCTAGGAGAAGGAAAAATCTGAATTTAAACCTGTTAAACTCCGCTTAAAAAATTGACCTTGTGTAATATCCTGCCCGAGCGGTGGGGTTGGATAAATATGATATGTATATAAATATATTCAGTGGGAACAGAGAGAGAGAGTGTGTGTGTGTAACCAGCCCATTGGCCTAGTAGGTAGAGTGTTCACCACTGGCCCAGGAAACAGGGATCCAATCCCAGGTCAAGTTACAGATCAAATGTCAAGTAGACTAATCCGAGGGCAGGGAGAAGTGCTCTCCCCTACACCTAGGTGTAGTAACTAATGAAAATGGAACCTTCAGGTCGCTCTTGACTATGGTTGCCAACTTTATTTAATTTTACTTGATATATTTCTTTAAGAAAAACAAAAACCGGTCACATTAGGATTATAAATTTATTTCCATCCTGTTATGGGTTTTTATAAATCAAAAACACCAAAAATAACAGGACTTCTTCAGATCTAATGGATAAAATAATTCAGAATAGACACAGGAAAGAAGGGTGGGAGGGGGTAGAAAAGGGATGAAGAGTTTTCTCTTCATTTAGCCCACTTCCTTTTTTTAATTTTTTTATTGGAATTATAGTAAATTAATTTCCTAATTTTTTTTTATTTTTTAAAATCTAAATATATTTCAACTAAAAACTCCAGATTTAATTATAATTTAGGGAAGTACAACATTCCTTAATAACCTTACATAAGAATACAGTAATACTTATACTAAATTAAATTCAAAATTTAAAATTAAAATTTTTTAAATTTCAAATTTTATTTTCATGCCTATTAATTCAGTTACCCTTCAATTGAAAAGCACGTACACGTCACACGGTTTCTTCTCATGTTTTTTTTATTTTATTTTATTTTTATTCATTTCACCTTAAATCTCAATTTAATCCTATGTTTTTCTATGATAATCTTCTTATAGTTTAAATTTATTCCTATGTCTACATCTAGCTATAAAATTCACATCTCTTATTTGATAATTTTTCAAGGTCTGGGTATATCATTATTTGCATTTTTTTTTTTTGTATTTTTATATATTTTTTTTATTCTTTATTTTATTTTTATTCATTTCACCTTAAATCTCAATTTAATCCTATGTTTTTTTATTCAAGCATTTCCAGTAAATCCAGAGTAGGGAATAATTACACTCAGGACCAATAAAATATTCAAAAATAGAATATTAGATTTAAATAATCCCAGTCAAGAGTTCAATATAAATAAAATCCACGGAGCAAATAATTTTCTCTTTAACCACCACCTCCAAAAAAAAAAAAAAAAAAAAAAAAAAAAAAACAACCAACGGCCTCATTAAGATGATAAATTTATTTCCATCCTGTTAAAAGCATTGATATAAATCAATGCTCTAAAAAAAAAAAAAAAAAAAAAAAAAAAAAAAAAGTAACAGGACTTCTTCAGATCAAACAAGAAATGGATTAAAATATATTTTTCACATTCACAACCAGACTAGAAAAAACAAAAAACAAAAATGAAAAACAACAACTTATTTCTCCTACATAATAAAGCCTTCTTAAATCTTCAAGTAACAATAAGTATCAAATTATTATGGCGTGTAAAGCAACATCCAGTTTCATCATACTTCTAATCAAACAGAGGTAAAATTTACGATTACAATAATAAATGTCAAAAGTTCAAACATTTATAAAAAAAATTATTCAGTATATTATTTTAGTATATGAATTTTAATCATTAAAATAATAATAATGATGATGATGATAATAAATAAATAAATAAACAAACAGAAAAGATTTATTAAATTGATAAATGAATTAGAATTTCTATCAGTGATTTGGGGTGGTTTTACCATAATCAACATTAGTTTTAGATTTTTTAATTAATTTTAATGAGTTCCAGAACCAGGTCCTTATCATCAGATACAATTTAGTTGCATACCAGGAAACCCCCACACTTTTTAGAGGGAAGAAAAATTATACAAAGTTTTTCAGTAAATTTAGAGAAAGACAGAAAGAAAGAAAAAAAAAGCACTTATTTCAATCTCGGGTGGCATCAGGCACTCTGTGTGTGTGTGTGTCTGTATATATATATATATATAGTCATACACACACACACACACACACACACACACATATCGGTGGCGACTCTAGCCTATTTTTGCTACTCGTGCCCCCCCATGTCAACTTCAGTTCCCAACCCGTGGTCCGTGGACCCAAAGTAAGTCATCATAGTTGCTATTGCGTGATTCTCCATTGTATAGCATAGATTGACAAACGTACCTTGCATGGTGTTTTTTTTTTTGTAAACAATCAAGATACTATATAATTTGTAGTCTTGTTAATACAGTAGATAAGATAATTTTTTTTCCTTTTAAAAGTATAGAAGAAAAGAGATGTTCATTACTATGACGAGAAAAATATGTTTATTAGAATAAAGAAACTGATGACAATATACACAGACACAGCTAGTAGTTTCAATTTCGCTTAAAATAAAGATTATTTGTTGAAAATGTATTCAAATAAACAAATTTTAGTTACAGAATGTAATATATGCAACATTCATTAAAGAAATAGACATCTGTTAGTGAAAAAACGAATTAAAACACGCCGTTTAACCAACATTTACCATAGCGATGATGATGACGTCGGGGACGGCTATAATCTGCTATCCCCCCCTCTCTCTGTCCCTCTCCCTCTTCCCAAGACAGCTGTCAACAGCCAGAATGTGCTAAGATTTTTGAGCACGGTGTTTGGGTTGCTCTTGCTATTGGCTACAGCCAAAAGCAGATTTCTCTAACATTACTGTTATTATAAGGGTCTAGTGCTCAGCACGGATTTGCGCGTGTTCAACATTATAGCCGATTTTATGGGATGTTCAATGAATCTGACGGTGGCCGGACAAAGACCATCCGTTCAAAACAGCATTGTTGTATTATTCCCAGATATATTTATGAACTTTTGGCTACTTAGTTATCGAAACTTGAATAGATACGTAATTTAATTGAGATCAGACTAAGTATGTTTGCTTGAAATTAATGGATGATTTTTAATCCATTTTGAATAACATTGACCGAGTTATTGGTCGTGCCGGGCACAAGTAGCACTAGTCCCGTCTCCGCCCCTGATATATATATATATGGCATAAATGTTATTGCCAGAAGAAATGAACTTGCTGATTCGAGTTTAAAATCCAAGACAAAGCTGTTTGCATTTAAATTTGTGCAGATTAATGGTCTTACGAAAGGCATTAATCCATCTCTCTCTCTCTCCAGCTATGAGTAAATAAGAAAGAACGATTTGGTTGGGTTTTATGGCATATCAACCATTGTAGGTTATTTAATGCCAAATCCTCTTCATACACACATATATATATATATATATATATATATATATATATATATTAAATATATGATTTGGTTTGGTTGGGTTTTATGGCATATCAACCATTGTAGGTTATTTAATGCCAAATCCTCTTTATACATATATATTAAATATATAGAATTTGGTTTGGTTGGGTTTTATGGCATATCAACCATTGTAGGTTATTTAATGCCAAATCTATTTTGATGCATAAAAAGTTCTATTTCAAGTAATTCAGTTTGAATGTCAAACTGTTCTATTTCAAGCAATTCAGTTTCATATAAACACACAGTTTAGTTCTATTTGGCCCATAGATAGGGCCATATCAGCTGCTACCACTCAGGCCCAGAGTGGACCTGGAAGCGTTGGCAATAAAGGAGTATCTACATTCCCCAAAGCTCCAGCATTACTGGAACCTCATCATCAGATTGTTTAGTGTCATATATACGACACTCATTTGGAGAGTCTTACACATCTGCAGAGGTGCAGTTGGTGTATTCTATTCACCCCCAGCCCACTGGTCTAAAAGGGAGAATGAGTCCTTTAACTCTGATAGAGTGGATAAGATGTATCATCACTCCCCCAAATACTCTTGATATATATTAGATATATATGGTTTGTAAACATAAGTCAAAGTTAAATAGTTCCAAGTATTGCTACGTATCACTAACATTTCAATTAAACATCGGTCATTTGTTTACACAGTTAAATGATCAAACAGTTCTATTTCTAACAATTTAATTTAGCATAAATCATTCGTTTGCACTCAGTTTAGATGTTAAACAGTTCTATTTGACACATAGATAGGACCCTTTCAGGTGCTACCACTCCGGGCTAGTGGATCTGAGAATGATGCTAATGAAAGAGTACTCTGCATTCCTCAAAGCTCCTGTATTACTAAAGCTTCCTAATCAGCTTGTTTAATGTCATATCTCGAACACTTGTTGGGATGGGGGTGGGTCTAAGTTGGTAGTATGGTAATAGGGGATATAGTTGGTGTATTCTATAACCCCAGCTGACTAGGCCGTTCAAAACTGCGTATGACCATTGTGTGATATTCTTTATGAATCTCATGATATCAAGCAATATTTGTGCCTGAAACTTTTCATAGCAAGAAAAAAACAGTGGACTCCATCAATCATATTCAATAAACTTGAATAAAATGTATCTAAAGAGACAGCCAACATCCTAAGACATTTTTGGAGTTGCGGGTTTTGCATCAGTGTTCTTCCCTTAGATTAATGATTTAAAAAAAAAAAAAAAATCTTGGCCTCTGTCACATGCACACAACTCACATATACAGTCTCCCCTGGGGGGGGGGGTTTAGATGATGCTGACTGCATCCCCTGCAGTTGGTTGGTTGTTTGTTTGGGTTTTATGGCATATCAACCTTTGTAGGTTATTTAATACCAAATCCATTTTTATACAAATAATCAATTCTATTTCAAACCATTCTATTTAGGATGAGTAAACACTTTAATTGTCAAAAACATTTCTATTTCATGCTATTCAGTTTATTCAAACAGTTCTAATTCAGCTCATTCAGTTTAGTATAAGTATAGACTTTGTTTACACACAGTTAAATGTCAAAACAGTTATATATGAAACAATTCAGTTGAGCCAAAGTACAGTTTCAATGTCAAAAACAGTTCCATTTCAAACAATGCAGTTTAGCATATGTACACAGTTTAATTGTTAAAACATTTCTATTTTAAGCTATTCAGTTTAATTAGCCGACTGAGTTGAATGTCAAAACAGTTTTATTTGAGATAATTCAGTTTAGCATAAGTACACAGTTTAGATGTCAAAACAGTTCTATTTCAAGCAATTCAGTTTAGCATTAAGGATGCAGTTCAGCATAAATACACAGTTTAAATGCAAAAAACAGTAAACACAAGAAACCACGGCATAGTTCTATTCAACTCATAGATAGGACCCTATCAGGTGCTACCACTCCAGGCCAGAGTGGACCTGAGAGCGATGGCAATAAAGGGGTACTCCACATTCCCCAAAGCTCCAGTGTTACTGGAACCTCATCATTAGATTATTTAATGTCATATCAGGATACTCGTTGGGGAGGGGAGGTCTTACCCCTCAGCAGAGAAGCAGTCATTGTATTCTACAGCCCCAGCTGACTGGGCAACATCCCCTGCAGAGGGCGAAGGCCTCTGGCCTATCGACAAGGATGAGAATATGCCGACTATATCTCTTGCAAAAGAGTAAGACCCACTTCCTTCAAAAGTGGTGTCCTATATATGACACTAATCTGCATCTGGTGGTGAGGCTCCTGTTCTAGAGCTCTAGTGAGTGTAGAATCACCCCTTCATTGCCATTACTCCTAGGTCCACCCTGACTTCTACTGTATCAGCAAGGACGAGAATATGCTGACTGCATCCCCTACAAAAAAGCGATGTCCTAGATATGACACTCCATCTGATGGTGAGGCCGCAGTTCTGGAGATCTGGTAAGTGTGGATTATGTCTTCATAGCTATTACTCCAAGGTTCCCTCTGAATAGGAGTCGAAGTGATAATAGCAGTTAGGGTCCCATCTAGAGGATAAATAGATCTGTTTAAAAATTATTTTTATTCAATAGGACTGTGTAAAAAAAAAAAAAAAAAAAAAAAAAAAAAAAAACCCTCTTCAGAAACAACGACACAAAAAAATGTAAATAGGAACGTACAATGAATGCAATTCCCTAACCTCTTGGCATAAAATAACCCTAGGTAAGTTGAACTGATTTATCTTAAAAGGACAGATTTTTATAATGTAAGTAAAAGTAAAGGTGGCGACCGTAGTCGAGGGTGACCCGAAGGCTCCCTTTTCGATAGCTACTACACCAAGGTGTAGGGGAGGGCGCTACTCCTTTCCGTGGATTGCTCCACTTTTACCCTTGATCCTTACCTTATAATGCTGAGTGTTAAGCAAGGTATCCTCAAGTACCATTTTTTGAGTCTTTGGTAACACTTGACCTGGGATTGAACCCAGGTCTCCCAGACCATTGGCGAACACTCTACCCACCAGACCAATGTCCGGTTTTTATAATGTACTGAAGGTCATATTTTATATCAGTGTCTTAACATTGACATGATTCATTTTTTTTCTTAAGCAAAATATTTAGTTATCTTTCCTTGCCCCCAGGATGAATGTATATGGAGACAAGTAACTTAACCACACACACACACTAATGGTTTTGATAACATTCTGTTGCACATTTCCCAATGATACAAAACAAATTAAACTGTTTATTTGCATTTAAAAGAAATGGGGGTGAACCACTGGGAAAGTGCGTAAGCAAATTATGTAAATGCAGTGAATCGAGGTGTATTTTCCCAATAAATTAACATGATTTAATTACAAAATTATTTTAATTCCAAATAAATTACATCGTTTTTTGTTTTTTTTTATATATATTGTCACACACTTGTAAATAATTGTAAGTAATTTTTATTGTTTGTTAAATTGCTATGAATCACTTCAGAAATTTTCGGTTCGGTTTGGTTAAAAGGCATATCAACCAGTTCTGGGTTATTTAATGCTAAAATTTGATTCATTTGCAAATCTGATATTTTCAATGTAGCATTGAATTTTTTCTTTTTTTTTTTTAAATTGCACATTTGTATATAATCATTTGATTGCATAGTTATAAATCAAGTATTCCTACCTAAAAAAAAATGTAATATAATGGCCGAGGGATTTCGTTTTATGCCTTTGGGTTTAGTTAGGCTGAGAACCTTTCGGCTCAGTGCATGAATTACTTAGGTGCAACATTAATGCAGGTGTTCGCGCGCGGAGCGGACATATCACTCAGAGATGTCACAGTAGCCCAGATGGGGAACGGGGCTACTGAGTGCAGGTTATGTCACGCACCAGAAGCGCGCGGAGGATTTTGGGGATTTGAAAAAAAGTCAGTTAGTTGAGTTGAGTTGAGTTGAGTTCCTGGCTTGGAAGATGACGGTTGACTTTCGCTAGCTCGCCGAAGCCAGGCCAGTGGTCTTGTGGCGGGTGCCACACGTGTGTGTGTGTGTGTGTGTG
>OY757923.1:92078213-92085910 GCA_963585895.1 Sepioteuthis lessoniana | reverse complement strand
CAGTAGCTGTTAAGTGGATATATATAAACAAAAATAAATGTGATATATAAGTGTTTAAATTTCCTTCGTTTGCACTAGTTTCCTCATGGCTGAGTGGTAGAATCTTGGATTGGCGTTTGAGTCAACCGGGTTTCGATCCCAGCTTCGGGAATCTAGCCTGTCTAGCCACACTGAAGAGTTCTGATAGAAAAAAACAGGTCTGTCTGTGGATGACAATATATATATATATGTGTGTGTGTGTGTAGTTGTTACTGAGATTGGTTTGAAAAAAATCCAGATAACCTTTCTAAGTATTCCCATCATGATTTATCCCTAAAAAATTTTCCCTTCCCCAAAATTTTTTTTTAAAAAGGGCTAATGACTTCTGTTTTATTCATTTAAAAAGTTGTTCAATCTGCCACCCCTTGAAAAAAGAAAAAAAAAACAAAAAAAACTGGCTCCTAGTTTCTTTCTGGTTACCCTTTACCCTTTGATGTACACCCACCACTACCGAGTCTTCTGAGAAAAAGACTAACTAATCCTAACATTATTATTATTATTTAGATAAAAAAAAAAAAAAAAAAAATTCAGTGATTTGTTTAAGTTTCTGATCTATGGTTACTATAAACACACATCATGGAAATATTACCACTGCCACCATATTGGAAAAAAGGGAATTAATGGGACGATGATAATTAGTGCAACTTCAAATATTTCATTGATATAAACATTGATAATGATAACGGAATCTAGATGAAATAATAAAATGATGAAAGAATTAGAGTTTGATAGAAGGTAAATCATAGAATATTACCCATAAACAAGTATGGGCGAGTCCCTGTGGCATAGAGGCTGGACTGTGACATAGTAAGCAACTTCATGCTATTGATCATTTTTAGACAAATACTCTTTGGAAAGGCATGAACTCCCTTATACTATTAGCTATATGTTAAATAGTATCACTGCTGTTCTTCTACAGGGATGACTTTAGCATTAAATAACCCAGAAAGGTTGATATACCATTAAACAAAGAAATCCCAGCTATGGGTTAAATAGTATCACTGCTGTTCTTCTACAGGGATAACTTTAGCATTAAATAACCCAGAAAGGTTGATATGCTATTAAAGTAAAATCTAACAATGTTTTTTTTTAATGTAAAGTTAGTTTCTTTCTAGATGAAAGATAACAGGATATTTTGTAATACCTGATAACATTCATTTTTATTGTATAATGTTCAACTCAAAATAATTTTATCAGTAGTTCCTAATTTTGTTTTCTTTCTTATTCCATGTCCCAACCTCAAAATAATTGTATCAGTAGTTCCTAACTTTGTTTTCTTTCTTATTCCATGCCCCAACCTCAAAATAATTGTATCAGTAGTTCCTAATTTTGTTTTCTTTCTTATTCCATGTCCCAACCTCAAAATAATTTTATCAGTAGTTCCTAACTTTGTTTTCTTTCTTATTCCATGCCCCAACCTCAAAATAATTGTATCAGTAGTTCCTAATTTTGTTTTCTTTCTTATTCCATGTCCCAACCTCAAAATAATTGTATCAGTAGTTCCTAATTTTGTTTTCTTTCTTATTCCATGTCCCAACCTCAACATAATTGTATCAGTAGTTCCTAACTTTGTTTTCTTTCTTATTCCATGTCCCAACCTCAACATAATTGTATCAGTAGTTCCTAACTTTGTTTTCTTTCTTATTCCATGCCCCAACCTCAAAATAATTGTATCAGTAGTTCCTAATTTTGTTTTCTTTCTTATTCCATGTCCCAACCTCAAAATAATTGTATCAGTAGTTCCTAATTTTGTTTTCTTTCTTATTCCATGCCCCAACCTCAAAATAATTGTATCAGTAGTTCCTAATTTTGTTTTCTTTCTTATTCCATGTCCCAACCTCAAAATAATTGTATCAGTAGTTCTTTTTTTTGTTTTCTTTCTTATTCCATGCCCCAAACTCAACAACTAAAAAATTTGATGTTTGGGAATGAGAAACAGAATTTTTCCCGCTCCCTTCCTTGAATCAAACAGAAGCAATAATAATAATAATAATAATAATAATAATAATACCGATGATTATTGCACAGGTTTTAGAAAAAGGAATGTTGTGAATTAAGCAAACAATATCAGAATACAGTTGACAATTTTTAAGATGAATGAGTTAAACCATAACCAAAATTAGTTCCAAGCCATGAAATATTTTCCACTGGGATTGTGGATTGGAAATGTCTAATTTGAAAAATTTCATCATTATTTTATAATACATTGCAACCCTTAAAAATTTTAACACATGCATCGTGTACAGTTGGTGGGGCGCTCTCGACCGGCCGTGGTTGCATGCTGCATGGTTTGTTCAGGTGTGTTCCACCACTGGATACATACCTCTGGCCTCAGGGGACTGTCCCCCCAGGCTTTATCCCTCTTTGGAGGGGTTGGGTTTATCGCCCAGCGCATGAAGTACCAAAAAAGGGGAATGTCAATGGGGCCCAAGGCATTTTTGGAACTGCCTGTCATGTTGGCCTTCAGCTCTGTGACCAGACCCACCCTAAAAACGGCCTTGTGCCACATTCTTACGCTGGTGGGCCATAGGATAAATACAACACAAAATATAAACATTAAATTTGATTTGTATCACAGATTTTACAAGGAATAATTTAGTGGTACAGTTTAATTATAATCTGATAAATACATTTATAAAATGGAAAAATATTTTTTTTTTCTTTGTCTGAAATAAAGTTGGGAAGTATTTTTCAAGGTGGAGGGACTTTAAAGATAATAAATAGTTGTTGACTTTGACACTTTGCAAAATAACCACAAGAGATTATTAGGACTTGTAGCCTATTTCAGCAAAGAGAAGCTTTTGTGGAATGATCATGTGTGTGTGGAAGGAAAGCCAGAAAAGCAATATATGAATTTTTTTTCTCTCTTTTTTCCTCCCTCCCACACCAAGATCAAAAAGCTTTTATTACTTGAATCTGTGGAAAGAGTAGGAGTGTAGTTGAAGGCATCTTACAACAACTGTATTAGAGATTAACCCTCTCTCTCCAACCTCTTTTATCCATGTTTCCAAACACAAGCTGGCTTTAACTCCCAATTGTGCTCCTCTGAATGATTTTCTTCTGACTTATATATATATATATATATATATATATATATATATATATATATATATATATACACACACAGCCTATGACCTTCCTTGACTTCTCTGCTGTCATTAGTGGCATGTTTTTGATTATGACATCCTGCTAATAAGACCCTGCACCTAGTAACCTTGTAGAGAGATAATGCAATGAAAAACCCCATGCTCTTACAGCCAGGTAGTTAATTTTGAAAACCAATCTCTATGAAACCAAATGTTTCTTATAGTATACATTGATTGGTGGCAAAAGAATATTTTATATCAAAATGAATTAAATCGACCCTTCTTCTGCATGAGACTTAGATCAACAATTCATCTATATTGATGAAAAAAAAATTGTCAAGTCATTCCTATTTCATCAAAACTCAATTTACACTAAAGAAAAAAAACAAAACAAAAAAAAAAATCAATGATCAGATGTAGGATATATATATATATATATATATATACACATATACACACACACACCCTCTTCAATTTGCACCAATAAAAATCATTGAGAATTCTTAAACAAAAACCTAAATTAAGTGATATATTTCTAGAGATTAGTATGTTCACATAAGGTTGATCTAAAAATCTTATTGAAATGATGGAATACAACCCCCCCCCCCAAAAAAAAACAATAATACAAAACAAATCTATTTATACAAAACTTGCCAAACATATAATAGAAAAAAGAAAAAAAAAAACAAAACAAAACACACTTGACTGCAAACATCAAATGCACTTATTAATTAGATCTCTAACCAATAGCACCTTAAAAATCATCCATAAATCAAACTGTAATAGTAAAAATATTATTTACCTTTTAGAATGCATGTGCTGCTCTTAACAATATACGGAGAAATCAGAACAGTCTTTCTATTTTAGAAATAAAAAACTATACACATAGAAGAATATTAAATTATAATAACTTACTCCCAGCTGAACAACATTTCCACCTAATAAAAAATAACAAATCATAAATTCTCAATAACAGAGAAGACAGTAAAAACATATCTTACATTATTATATCAATATTAGAAAGCTATAAACATAAATGGATGGATATTACAGCTAGAAATCCTGTTAAAAACATATTAAACCACCCAAAAACAGTTTGGTTTCATTTTATGGCATATTAACCATTGCTGGTTATTTAATGCAAGTACTGTTTATACATATATAATAAAAATATGATTTGTAAACACATTTTGCTGAGCTCATTTTTTTGTGTACAGTTAAAGTATAGCTATGTATCACTAACAATTCAATATTTGATTGAATCATTAGTGATATATAGCAATATCAGACATTTATTTACAGATAGTTAAATGATCAAGCAGTTCTTTTTCTAACAATTCAATTTAGCCTAAGTCATTTGTTTGCACTCAGTTTAAATGTCAAACAGTTCTATTTGATCATAGACATGACCCTCTCAGGAGCAGAGTGGACCTGGGAGTGATGGCAATGAAGAGCTACACTGCATTCCCCAAAGCTCCAGGACACTGGTTGGGGGAATCTTAACCCTCTGCAGAAATACAGTCAATGCCTTCTAAAGCTCAAGTCAACTGGGCTATAAAACACTGTATTCTAACCTTTGATAAGCGCCCATACTCGTATTGAATAATAAAAATTATTCTCATTAGCTATTTAAAGTATTCCTATCTAATACTAATAATCTATATACAATTTCATGGTTTCAAGCAACAATTTCTTTTTAATAATAATTTGTTTGTACGCAGTTATATGGTTTTAAAGTATTCCTATCTAACACTAATAATTCGCAAGAAATTATATGGTTTCAAGTAACTAATAATAATCCTTAGTAATGAATTATAGCTTCCAGTAACTATTTTTAATACAAATAATTTACACAGTTATTTCAATCTAATACATTCTCAAACAAATCTATTTGACTATAAAAGGTACAGAGTGGAACTAGGAGTAATGTCAATGAAGAAGCATTTTACGCTTCTCAGAGCTCCAGAACACTCCTTTTTGGAGAGTGAGTGAGAGATTTTCTTCTTCTACAGGGGATACATTCATCGTATGCCAGTGGTATAATGGTCATCAATCTAGGAACTTGACATACCGACACAAGTTCAAATCCTGGATGAGGCTGATTACATTCCACACAGCACTAATACTATTGGGAAAGGTATGAATCCAATAATCCTCCCACCAGCAATAGGTTAATAGTAGGGCAGACTAGGCTGTTTAGCCTTAGTTAGGCAACCAGTCTAGGAGAAAGAAAACCGAGTTCAAACCTGTTAAACTCTGCTTAAAAACTGACTTTGTATCATACTCTACTCATGGGGGAGAGGTTTGCTAAATAAACATTCACTGTATTCTAATCTCTTTTGTTAAGAGTAGAAAAAGTTGGAAAGAAAGAAATGACAAATGAATAGAGGACAAAAGTAAAATAAATTTAAATGCTGCGTACACTTGAAATTCATTTATGCATAGAATAACAAAATTTTCAAATGCTTATTATAATAATAATAATAAGTCTTACAACAATTACAGTTTTTAAACAAACAAACCAGTATTTTCTAAGACTTCTTTCATATATTAGAGATGACTTGGTTGGCAGGCTTCTTAGTACAACCTGTTGACTTTTAGTGGAGCTAAAGTCATCTTAATACATGGTACTGCTTGGAAAAAAAAGATGGGTGTTTTGGTGTTTCTAAATGTTATCTGATTAAGTTTTTTTTTTTATAGTAACAAGGTTTCTTCACAAATTGAATCACTCTTTGGTATCACACACTTGGTTAAAGGCCCGCCATCTGATATTTTACATGTAACAATTGTATGAATATTAACTTAATTTTATAGTGTCAGGCAGTGGAAGTTTTTTTTAAAAAACTTTTCTAATAGACTGCTAAGAACATCTCCAAGCAGGACATATACTCAAATGTAAGATGTAAGAAATTTAAAATGCTCCAATGCCACCCCATGACAAGCAAGCCATGAATGATATTAAACCTTGACCCAAATAATGGTAAAACAATCTGTATGTCCTAATTTTTAGCAATTATATCCAGCTGAAATCTGAAACTTGTTTTCAAATTATTTACAGGGTTTGAAGTATTGTCCACATCTTGGTTGTTATATTCTCGACATTTTGAGCCCTCTACTCTCTGACCTTCTTCAGGTGACTTTTATCGTGGTCAGTAATCGTTAGAGAATTTCAACCTAAACTCTTTTACAGGTATACCACATCTTACGTCAGTAATTTGTTCCAGGAGAGGCAGTTGAAGTTAAACTAGGTTAAAGTGCAAATAACCATTCCCAGTTCTGTATTTTATTTATAAATGCATTTTTGATAATACATGGTCAATAAGAATCTATTTTAAGCTTAAAAACAAATAAATTCTAGTTTTTAATATAATCCAGAAAAAAGTCATCTAAATTTATGATTACTTGCATATACATACTTGTAAATGTAGATGCTTACAATTTGGCGATCTCTACCGTATATTGCAGACTCTTTATTTGTACATGTGGTTTACTTTAAGACATGACAGAATAAAATGATTTTGAAAGGTTAAACAAGTACAGCTATTAAAATTATTTTTCCATAGCAAAAAATAAACTAATTTATGATAAATTTACCAATAAGTAAAAAGTTGGCAACCGTAGTCGAGGCCGACCAGAAGGCTCCCTTTTCAATAGCTACTACACCGAGGTGTAGGGGAGGGCACTACTCCTTTCCCCGGATTGCTCCACTTTACCCTTGATACATACCTTATATTGTTGAGTGTTAAGCAAGGAGGTATCAAGTATCGTTTTTAAAGTCTTTGGTATGATGCGACCTGGGACTGAACCCAGGTTTCCTGGAGCATTGGCAAACCATCTACCCATTAGGCCAATGTACATTCAATTTGTTTATTTACATTGTGGATACAGATGGCTGTGGATTGTCATGATTTTATATACTTTTATTCTTATTCCTTTTACAGTAACATGATTTTACATCACAAATTTTGACAATCTGTCAAATTCTAAAGGATGTACGTGCAAAAAACCTTGACATAACAATATTATTTGTTGAATTCTCCTAGGCCTTTGACTCCATACACAGAGGGAAGATGGAGCCAATACTACTCGCCTACGGACCACCCAAAGAAACCGTTGCAGCCATAAGGATGCTATATAAAAACACAAAAGTAAAAGTCCACTCCCCAGATGGAAACTTCAACATTGTAGCAGGCATGTTGCAAGGAGATACATCAGCCCCATACCTGTTTATCATCTGCCTAGACTACTTGCTTCGAATGTCTGTTGATATAATGAAAGATAACGGTTTCAAGCTGGCAAAGGAAAGAAGCAGAAAATACCCCACACAAACAATCATGGACGTGGACTATGCCGATGACATAGCACATCAGGCAAATACACCCGCCCAAGCCGAAACCCTGCTACATAGTCTGGAATGAGCAGCTGGTGGCATAGGCCTTCATGTCACTGCAGACAAGATGGAATACATGTGCTTTAATCAAAGAGGGGACATCTCCACACTAAATGATAGTTCTCTGAAACTAGTGGACAAGTTCACCTACCTAGGAAGCAGTGTCTCATCAATCAAGAAAG
>OY757923.1:91963213-92073213 GCA_963585895.1 Sepioteuthis lessoniana | reverse complement strand
CACATATGAATACACACACACACACTACACACACACATATGAATACACACACACACACTACACACACATGAATACACACACACACACTACACACACACATATGAATACACACACACACACACTACACACACATATGAATACACACACACACACACACACTACACACACACATATGAATACACACACACACACATATATATATATATATATATATATATATATATATATATATATAGTCATCCACAGACTGTTTCGTTCTATCAGAACTCTTCAGTGTGGCTAGATATGTAGGACGCTTGAAGCCGGGATCAAAACCCATCGAACTTCATGTTAGACTAAGTCTCAGACCAATCGGCCAACAAGTGTAAAACGTTTGGCTAAGGGAATTTTTAAGGTATTATGTAGCAACAGCAGTAGCAGCAGCATCCGTTTGTTTACATTTTTTTTATACCCTATTGGCTACCAGAGTGCTCAATTCTTTCGAAGAGCTTTGCATTATGCGAGTGGCAAGTTCATGTGTGTGTGTGTGTGTGTGTGTGTGTGCATATATATATATATATACACACACACACACAAACATGAACACATACACATATATGCACACACACACACACACACACACACACACAGAGTGAATTTTAAAAAATCTTAACATTTCTCAGGAAGCACCTATACAATATCATTATTGCAAAACAGACTCTGCCGACTCACGATTCCTGTCAACACATTATTGGAATCTTCCACTGTTGGTCTTAATGTAAGTTTTGATTTTCTTATAATGGTACTCCCATAAAAGTATTGATATTTTTCTAATCATCTGAGGAAGATTCTAAAAAAATATTGACAAGGATGATGAACAGGTGGAGACTTATAAAACCATGAATGGACTTCCATAGAAGCAATGACATCTTTTTCAATCAATCTGCATGTATAGAATTATAACTTAGCAGAAATGGCACATTATAGCAAAATTTTTATTAGAGCAATACACTTAAAATGCTCTTTGAGAATAAAGCAATTTCCAATCCAGTTTGTAACTGAATGATAATCTTATGGGATTTATATTCACCCTGAGGAGACACAGATAGCATAATTCATTCTAAGAAATGGACTTAAGGAGCAGAGTTCAAATCCTGAAGAAAACTTTTACTTTGGGTCAATGCTATTGGTAAATAGTAGGGCAGACTGAGTTCTCTGACCTTGTAGGTAGGCAAACTGGTATAGGAGAAGGAAAACCAGGGTTCATGCAGGCCAGCTATTCCACCCATAAAAAAAAAATCCTACTTGCTTAAAAAAAAAATAAAAATAAAAAAGAACCCAAAAAAACAAAGCAATATCACTGATAGGGTGGAGCTATGGCACCATTGCTTCACTCCTATAAAATCACCAGGTTCATAGTCACTTAAAAAAAAAAAAAAAAAAAATCATTTAAATTCTTGATGTAATGCCGATAACAATGATATGTTAATTAAAACCCTTAACTCCTTCCAGAATAGATGCATCAATATCGTCATGGATTGAACAGAAAGAAAATGATTGAAAGTGCAAATTTAAATGTTGTTCAACTGATGTAAGAATTCTTTTTGGCAGACATTTTCTTTTCCTATTTTAAGATGACCTTTCAATATATAAATGATTAAAAAGCTCTCCCATGGAATATAATGAAAATATTTAGACAAATGAACATACTAAAAACTCATAATGTACATCCTTTTGTTTAATCATTTGATTATATATATTGACCTAAAACACATTAAATTTAGAGGTCAAACATTCAGGAAGTATTGAATCTAAAATAACTCGGTTGTCATAATTTTTATAGAAAGCTAATTTAATCAGGACTTTCTAAGTTAAGAAAAAAAAATCATAGTGACTTGACCATAATCAATACTGCAAATTTAATTTCTTATAAAAGGATCTCTTATAGGGTGCAAAATTCAGTCACCAATTAAATGAATGTAATACACTTAAAAATATTTTAATATTCTTTACCATGGAAATATAATTAAGATAAAAAGTATCATAAAATTTCTGGTTATATTTAATTGAAACAATAGTTTTGTATTAATTTTATCCTCTTTTATATCAATCTAGAACAGTATTTTTCCAAAGTGGGGTCTACAAGGTAAGGTGTCTTTTGGTTAAAAAAAAATTACAAATCATTTAAAAAACAGTAGTCACTATTTGGAAAATATTTTTTTAAAAAATTAAATGAATAATTAAAATGAAAATCTTATTAAAAGAATAAATAAAAAAAAATAAATAAAAAGAAGACACTATTTTAAAAATAATATATATCTAATGTTAAAAAACAAAACCAACCCGAAACTATTCACATCAATAACAAAGAATCTTGAACAACTTAAAAACCCACACCTCATGTAAATTTGTGGAACGAACAATGTATGGAGTTTCAAAACGAAAAATAAAAGATGAGTATTTAATATAATCATAGAAAGAAAATCCTACACCTTAAAAAACCTAAAACGAACATTCATAATAAATAGAAATTTAACCAGCTATTCAAAACATGTGGTATATATGCACTAACTGTAATAAGATATCCGCGGTGGATTCAATAAGTTTCCAGACTTTTTTGTACAGGCATTTAAAATTGTCGTAGACTCTTGAAAATTCAGTATGTTACTGCTATACATATTATGAGATGATTGACCAATTTTTATGATTTCAGGCTCAAATGAACAGCTATAGCAGCAATTGGAATACACCCTACTAAAGCCTGATTGTAACAGCTGGTCAATTTCAAAAATGCAATCTGGACGTGAGGAAACTTTAGAAGAATAATATGCAATAAAATTCTGTTTTAAACTTGGAAAAAATGCCACAGAAGCGTGTGAAATGCTTCAGACTGCTTTTCGACCATCTTGCATGAATCAAGCATCAGTTTTTGAGTGGCAGAAGAGATTCAAGGAAGACAGGGAGTCTGTGAGGGATGATGAGAGGTGTGGGAAGAGTAAGGAAGTCAGAACACCAGAGTTGATTGGCCAAAGGGTTAGGGTTACTATGTTGAGGTTTTAAGGGAGTTCAGGAAGAGACTCCTTGGGAAGAGGCGAGCACTCTTCAAATCATGTCAGTGGATTTCCACCAGGACAATGCACCAGTCCACAACTCCATCCTTGTCACAGACTATTTGACCAAGATGGGCATCAAGACAGTTCCTCACCCTCCCTATAGTCCAGACCTAGCTCCCTGTGACTTTTGGTTATTCCCTAAGCTCAGAGGCTGTTGTTATGAGACAATTGAGGAGATGAAAGAGGCTGTGACGAAGGTCATTGACATGCTCACACAAGAGGACTTCCATGGGGCCTTCCAGAAGTTGTTGGAATGGTACAAGTGCATTGCAGCTGGAGGAGATTACTTCAAAGAGGACTAGAGTTTCATGTGTGTACTATCAATAAAAGTGCCCATACGAAAAAAGTCTGGAAACTTATTTAATGCGCCACGTATATTGGTTGTACTGAATAATAAAGTTTCTTTAAATAAAAGCAACATTAAATTGCCAGAAAAC
Organism: Sepioteuthis lessoniana; assembly: GCA_963585895.1. Taxonomy (NCBI): domain Eukaryota; kingdom Metazoa; phylum Mollusca; class Cephalopoda; order Myopsida; family Loliginidae; genus Sepioteuthis; species Sepioteuthis lessoniana. The sequence goes on along the minus strand of OY757923.1, from coordinate 92,069,684 downwards.
AGGAGACTATGTATCAAAACACCGTTATGAATGCTGCAAGAGAGACTTTAAAATAATGTCAATATACAAGGCGGATGACTACTCATTACTCCAAATAAAAGAAAAAAAACTTCATAGATTTAAAAACATTAAACAGAGCATAACTTTCCTATATGCACACACAAATAAGCAAAACTACATCTATGTATAGGGTCAAATGCATCTCACACGCATCAAACCTACTCAATGCCCTTGAAAAAACGTGTACACATACATCATATATAAAAACACCAGGTAAAAATATTTAAAAAAAACCCAAAAAACAACAGGGCAAAAATCCTCCCAATACCATTGAAAATACGTGTATGAGTATGTATACATGTAAATACACTTTATATATATATATGTGTGTGTGTGTGTGTGTGTGTGTGTATTTGAGCAGCATTTCTTCGTTAATGCATATTTCATTAAACAATATACACATAATACTGCGAGCAATATTGAACAAGTCCTGGAGGCAACACCCCACAAAGCAGCAGCTGTATGGCCACCTACCACCCATCACGAAAACTATCCAAGTTAGACGAACCAGACATGCAGGAGACTGCTGGAGAAGTAGGGACGAGCTCATAAGTGATGTACTCCTATGGACCCCTTCACATGGCCGTGCAAAAGCAGGGCGGCCAGCTCGAACCTACATACAGCAGCTCTGTGAGGATATGGGGTGTAGCCCTGGGGACCTACCAGAAGCAATGAACGATGGGGAGGGGTGGCGAGAGAGAGGGTCAGGGATATCTATGCTGATGGCGCGACAAGATGATGATTGTCTACACATTTTTGTATATGTCTTTTCAAGTTGACACATTGATTTTATGGTATCCAGCAGGAATTGATTAATAAAACTCCCATAACTAATTGGTACCCTAGTACTTTCTGCCCAATCTTAGGCCATCATCAGTGGTGTGTATATTGCAAAAGTGATGTGACTTTTGCATATACATTACTACTTTGTAAGTGTTTCTTTATTTATACTGGTGTGCTGTTGTACTGAAACTCATCTTTGTATTATTCATATTGTTTTTCTCACAGATGATACCATCCAATGACAGCTGAGGAAACATTAACATCATCAAGAATCTAAAGGGATCATCTGAAGGATTATCAAACTCAAAGTTTGATAGAGTGATATTCTTCCCGTATTGTTAATTTATTATATAGTTAATTAAGATTCATTCTAATTGCCTTTCCCTTACAAAACTTTAGTATTTATTCTTTGTTACTATCTATAATTTTAAATTAGTTTCAAGGAGGCCATAATTTTAAATATATTGTGTGATGATTCAAGTTATTCAATGGTTTGGACCAGGGCTTCTCATGTGATAACACCCCGACAGGCCGGGCCCCGACTTATCAACTTCTTTAAACAAATGCTATCCATGGCCAGTGATTCATCCAGTGGTTTCGACAGGGGTATCACACAGGGTGAGAGAAAGAATAAGAGAACAAACACGGTCTTGGGTCAGCTCCAAGCGCAAGAAAGGGAGTTTTATGACACTTTCCATTCTCCGTGCATCTGTAGACTCTCGCCGTCGTGTATTTTGCGCGAAACTTCTACAAAAGCCACTAGGAATGCCAACTCATCTTTGACTGTCTTCCCTCACTGCCACCTTCAGCTGACTATCCTTCCCCTGGACTGCTATATCACGCCAACTGTCCTCCTCTGCTCTCTGTTGTTGACTGCCTCTCTACGTCCTCCTTTTGTCAACTCACCCTCTTTCTTCTCTGGGACTTTCCTTTCCTCGTCCACTTCCGGTCTCGCAGGAGATCTCATCATTAGGCCCTTTGTGTGGGTTTCACGCCAAAGCAGACAAAGAGATTCTCTGACCAGCGCACACACACCCAACACAACGAATGGCCACATAGTGTCACACTCAGAGTGGTTCATATAGATGTTCGGGCATGAATAAAATTTTGGCAGAGTGAATTGTTATAGGGGTTCACAGAGGATGAATTTATGAGTTTGCAGTTATAAATTGGATATTACTATACGGATAAAAAACTGTAGCAAACATAGAATATGGTGAATTATACACATATATTACATATTGTTGACACGAGTCCAAAATCCTGGACAAGACTGATTGCATTTCCCATAGGACTAATACCCTTGGGAAAGGTATGAATCCAATTATTCTCCCTCCAGCTATGGGTAAGTAGTAGGGCAGATTGGGTTCTTCAGCCTTGGTGAGGCAACTAGTTTAGGAGAAGGAAAACTCTGAATTCAAACCTGTTAAACTCTGCTTAAAAATTGACCTTGTGTCATATCCTGCCCGAGCGGAGGGGTTGGACAAGGGGGTGCCCATGGTGCAATGGTTGTCATCGTAGGAAATGGACATGGCGACACGAGTTCAAATCCTGGACGAGACTGATTGCATTTCACATAGGACTAATACTCTTGGGAAAGGTATGAATCCAATTATTCTCCCTCCAGCTATGGGTAAATAGTAGGGCAGACAGATTTCTACAGTCTTGGTAAGGCAACTAGTCAAGGAGAAGGAAGACTCTGAATTCAAACCTGTTAAACTGCTTAAAAAAATTGACCTTGTGTCATATCCTGCCCGAAGGGGGGGGGGTAAATATATATATATATATATATATATATATATATATATTACATACCGTTTTATTTTTAGTTATAGAATTTGATAATAATTATCGAGTAAGAGGGCCATCTTTTCAGTGTCACAAACCTGCAACTGAAGATTTGTGACCGTATCAGTGCTCACTGAACTCATGTTTCTCATTAAAAATAATTCAAGAATTAGAAGGTGCATTTGAATTCATAGTTTACTGATTCTTTTCCCATGTAAATTATATCAAACACTGGTAAATTAGTTATGGCATGTAATTCAATAAATTTTTGAGGAAGTAAATAGAAATTAAATTTGGTTAAAAGAGGTATCAATCAAGTAAAGTTTGAGAAAACTTGGTAGGTTAGGTTTCTTTATTTAATGGCATACCAACCTTTGAGGATTATTTAATATCTAAGACGTTCTTGTAGAAGGACAGTGGTGGTATTATTTAGCTCATAATTGGAGGATAAGGGGGTTCATACTTGAAAGTGAAATTAACAGTGCAAGTTCAGACATGTTTATGATATTGTCACATGATATTGCATGTTAGACACTACACTATAGAAAAAGCCCTGGTTTAAACAAAATAAACTTTGATAAGGTAAGTCTTGTAATAATTTTAAAGACAGGACAAAAATACTCCAGTCCAAAAAGCCAAATTGGCTGGGAAGAGGTTTTGTAAAAAAACACCAACTGCATCTCTGCAGACGGGTAAAACTTCCTCCAATGAGTGTCCTGATATGACATTAAATCATCTGATGGCAAGGCTCCAGCCTTGGAGATTTGGGGAATGTGGAGTACCCCTTCATTGCCATTGCTCCCAGATTGACTCTGACCTGGAGTGGTAGCACCTGATAGGGTCTTATCTATGGGTCAAATAGAACAAACATTGTGTGAAAACAAATGACTGATGTTAAATTGTGACTTTTATATAGAAATACTTGAAACCATTTAACTTTGTGCAAAAAAGGCTCGTTTAAGAATGTTATCTACAAAATGTGTTTACAAATCATATATATTTAATATATATGTATAAAGAGGATTTGGCATTAAATAACCTACAATGGTTGATATGTCATAAAACCCAACCAAACCAAATCAGATATATCTAATGTATATATGTATAAAGAGGATTTGGCATTAAATAACCTACAATGGTTGATATGTCATAAAACCAAACCAAACCAAATCCCATATATTTGATATATATGTATAAAGAGGATTTGGCATTAAATGACCTACAATGGTTGATATGCCATAAAACCCAACCAAATCCTATATATTTAATATATATGTATAAAGAGGATTTGGCATTAAATAACCTACAATGGTTGATATGCCATAAAACCCAACCAAACCAAAGCCTATATATTTAATATATATGTATAAAGAGGATTTGGGATTCAATAACCTGGAAGGGTTTATATGCCATAAAACCCAACCAAACTAAATCCTATATATTTAATATATATGTATAAAGAGGATTCGGCATTAAATAACCAACAATGGTTGATATGCCATAAAACCAAACTAAACCAAATCCTATATATTTAATATATATATGTATAAAGAGGATTCGGCATTAAATAACCTACAATGGTTAATATGCCATAAAACCCAACCAAACCAAATCCTATATATCTAATATATATGTATAAAGAGGATTTGGGATTCAATAACCTGCAAGGGTTGATATGCCATAAAATCAAACCAGTTTAAAGGACAAAACCAAATTACATGTCTGGGGGTGCTAATTCTTCAAATAAACTACTTTGGTGTTTCTCCAAATGATTCATATGAAAAGGTTCAATAATCAAGACTGTTAGAACATTTGTGTTAATCTCTGTCATCAATAAAAACGTTTTTATGTATATTTTCTCTCCTTTTTAATGACAATACAATTGGTACAAGCTCAGAACATCCCACAAAGAAAATGTCTACGGTAATAAACAAAAAAATTTAATAACGTTCACCATCCAGATAAGAGCGAGTTTCACTCATTTTTCTTTTCTTTTTTTCCATTGAATATTTTCAAAAATATAGTCTAAAAAATGATATAGCAGCAATCACAATCTAAGTAGCCATCTTCTTCGTGTGTGTAGGGAAAAAGAAAAGAAATAGAAGGTAGATGAAAAGTCGAGAGTTGAAGACGTAGTTTTTAAACGAAAACCTTCAGTAAATAAATAAAATAGTGACGACTGAAACTTACTCTTATTTCGATGGTGAATGTAGGTATTACATTTCTTTTTTATCTTTTATACATTACCGCTGACATTTCTTTCATCAGAGGGATATTACGGACAAGTACCAAATTCTTTGATAGTTATATTCAGACGATCCGCCTCCAAAATATTAAATGAACATTTTTTTTAAATTAATAAAAATAACTCTAATAATCACAACTGAACGAATTTCTTACCAAAATTCTGATATTGATCGTAACCCAACAGAACATGATCATAGCGAGATGTTTATTTTACGTAAAAGCTCGAATAGAAAATAAATCCATTTTTAGTCCGATCAGCAACTGAATAATTTTGAGGGGTCAGCGATCGCACTAAACATCAATTTTAATCATTCGAATTCTCGATATAACGGAATAGATTCCTTCACTTTTTTTTTCTAAACAGAACCATCAAATCACCATAGACCGCTGTTAAAACGGAAACCGGATCAGTAGCTAAATAAATAAATGGTATGATTTCTAAATTCACAGAGAAAAATATACCTAAATGACAAAACGTAATAGATACTGCTGGAATGCATACCAATACACTAAACTGTTCTTATATTGAAATAGGAAACAAAATTCATTCTATAAATGATGCAATTTTTCTACACACGTGCTTCTTGTCAAGCGAATGTAGAAGACACGTGTTTTGTATGATATTAAAGCCGGTAATAAAATATACAAAACAAAATAGTTACGCTTAGCAATAACAAATAAGTCTTACAGGCAAATACTTTTGATCTGATTTACGAAATAAAACTACTCACGTCGAATCAATTGTTTAACTTTCTCTGTGACTTGGTTATTTGCTTCATTCCACTCGACACATAAATCTGAAAACACCGCCATTTTGAGAACTAAGTGAAATTGATTACTTCCGTTAAAAAATGAATTTTCAATCAAAGGAAAGTTCACTTGTACAAGGGAAATAACTCTTTTTCATTCACAGCATAGTTTTAATATTTAGTTTGGATGAAAGATTAGATTTTTTTTCGAGATTCAAATTTTGAAAATAAAATAAACATGCTCTCAATAAAAATCTAAATTTCTCCGAATTCGTCAAGCGATAAATATAAAGTTACACAGACAAATAAAATCTCGACTCATGAAAAAAAGTAAACCGGAAGTATAATAAATCTGAATGCTGTAAAGACTACGGGGTGATTTGATTGGTCAAAAATTAGCCGCAGACTCAAATAGTGGTTAGTGCGTGAGACGAATTGGAGGTTGGATAAAATAACAGCGAAAATTGTTCTTGGCCTGATGTAAATGTCTTTTTTTACCGTTCACTCGCCCCACGAACGTGACAAACAAGGGTAACAGGAAAATCTGGTCCGATTAAGTCGACTTTACTACGAAAAATCGACTTTTTTTTGCTCTTTTATTTTATTTATTTATTGTTGTCCTCTGTAAACATTATGCTTTCTTCTCTCCCTCACTCTGTTGTTTTTCCTCCTCCTCCCGTCCCTCCCTTTTAAGTGCCAGTGACGTCACTCACTCACTTGCCCGTCCGCTTGAGAAATAAGGGCTTCCCCTTCACCTAAAAAAACGAGTCCTTTAAATAACAGGAAAAAATTAACACACGACCGAAATGTTGTCCGAGAATTTTCATGCAGTGGAAAGCAGTATGGAGACCTGTAGTATTGTAGATGAACGAAGTGAACAAAAAAGAGTGAGTATTATGTACTATTTTTTTTTTCTTTTTGTTTTAATGTGTATGATGTTAGAAATACAGTGTTGTGTATCACTAAAGATCTCTGTATGTTGTCGCTATAGAATATAATATTTCACTCTAGACTCGTATATTCTGTTTTTGTTTTGAGTATATAACGATTTTTCAGTAAATAAAGGTCTAGGTATTAATACGAACTTTTTAAAAATGAAATTAACCCTCAGTCAGACTAGCGGCTAGTATTAAACTGTTAGGCGTAGCTGTTTATTTTATTTTTACTTCTCTTGGTTTAGTGTGTACTTCTTTTTCTGCTTGAGTTATAAAACAGAAAACACCCATATTTTTAATTCTTCTTTTTACTTGGAAGAAAAAAAATAGTTACATTTTTAACAAGTCGGTATATTGTACCGTAGGAAACTAGTCTTAATCTTTTTACCGTGGACATTGTGGATATTTTTTTACCCCCATGTTTAAAGAAATTCTCTAAAAACATTGCATATATCCGGTTTGCTAATGTAATCCTAAATAATAATTATGTATGTATATATATTTGTGTGTGTGTTTTTTATATATATATATATATATATATTATAACCATTACTCCCAAAATGTGCTGAAGTAACCTTTTAGGGCCTGGAAAGGTTGAGGGGGATCATTTTAACACTTAAGTCAATAATAAACCGATCCCCCAATTTTCTTAAATCTGGGAAAAGCAGTCGCTTGCGTTTTGTTTTAAAATAAAGGTATTGAGATTTTAAAATGTATTTTTCGTTTTTTGCTTTTTAAAAGCTCAATTTGACATGTTGATTTAAATGAACCTTTCTTATTACACACCTTTTTTTTTTTTTTTTTCAAATTTTCTCTTGGCATAAGTTTTGCAATATGTCTTTTTTCTTAAATTTTATTTAGTGTACCATCTTTACATCACAACTACAAAAAATCCAGTTTTATTTAATTTGATATTTATTTATTGGTGTTAAATTACTGTAACGTAAATCTAATATTTTTCTTTTCTTGCCCGTCTTGGATCGGGTAAATGTTTTTTTTTAATTTAAAATTTTTATTTTTGTAACAATTCTATTGATAGTGATAATATGGGGGGACTTATTAGGAAAATCTTAATCGTATATCTACACACCTGTCTTGATATATTGCGACTTTTATATTTTTAACTTACAAGGTGTCGACTCTGTGTGTGTGCTATTAGTTTTTTTTTTTTTTTTCTTCGTTAGGTTGTCCTACTGCCACTGGTAAGCAGTGGCCATCAAAAGGGGGATCAATTGCGCTGTTGGGATGGTTTGTTAATAGGACCCCCATTATATGACCATTTTGCAATAATCCCGCTTTAAAATGCCCATTTCACTTTTACGCCAGTCTCACGGCGGTTTTATATCTTCATTTTGTTGTGTTAGAATGTCACGTTCTCTTCTATTTTTTCCCAGTACTTTGATATTTTAAAAAATTTACCCAACTCTTATGTTTCTTACAATCCTATGGTTCGTAGCTGCTCGCTTTTTTTTTATTTGATTTAGAAAAAAATTTAAGGGTGTTCCTTCGTTTTAAAATTACCGATCACTTAAAGGTTTAAAATTCACGGGTTTCTTTTTTTTTAAAAAATGTATTTATTATACTCTGTAAATAGACTTCAACGGTCTTTTTTAAGCAATTAAAACATATTCTAAATATCTCAATGTTGAATCAAGAAATATTTTGATTGGGAAGTTGAGCAAGTGACAAGTATTGTACGCAAATGATCTTGTGACTAATTCTATATCGTAAATTCTACTAAAGACAAGCAAAAAAAAATCAGATTTGTGAATTTTTTTAAATTCATTTTTTAACCTCATATTTATATTATAACTTTTTTTTTTTGTAAAAAAAAAAAAAAAAAAAAAAAATTATAATTCATACCCCCCCCTCAGATGTTTCACCCTTTCCTTTTTTTTTTTTTTTTTTTTTTTTTTTTTTTTCCAGTATTGTGTACTGCACAATATCCTTAAGGCTTCCTGACATCTTGCTGTTTGACTTAAACATAATTTCGATCGTATAGTGATATTGTATTAAACCTAAATTTTATTTTAGGACTAATGTTATGAACTAAAAAAGAAAAAAATCCAAACTACTTATTTATTCTTTGCGAAGCATTACAATTGAATAGGATAAAAAAAAAAAAGGCGGAAGCTTTCTGAGGCCATATTTTGACCAATTTTACCAACCCTTAACCTCATTTTCGTATTTTAAAATTCAACTTAGAAATTACTTTAAGGTAATTTGGAGAGAAAAAAAAAGTCTAGAATGTCTAATTTTAATAGATGTTCACATGCCGCATAGAGTTTTTTCTCTTCACATATTCCACCCCCTTAAAATAGATCTTTTTAAAACTGTCACTTTCTTTGCGTCTTTTATATATATATATATATATATATATATATATATATATATATATATATATATGGTGTATTAATAAATTTTCAATTTTTATCTCTTAAAAGCTAAGATAGAACCCCCCCCCCTTTTTTTTTTTTTTTTTTTTTTTTTTTTTTTTTTTGAATCCTTGTCAGAACTGATCAACAGCTTGGAATATTAATCTCCTGAAATTGTTTTCGTTATTTATTTTATTTTAAATCTTGAGTTTTAATTTTTGGTGGCTTACATAAAAAAATGTGTTTAACGAATTCACCCTTTTTAATGATAACGAAACCATTTTTATCTAATTCATTAGGATAACGTTTATTTAACTTTGAAGGATGAGATACTTCCTCATTTTGTTTTTAAGAGGATGGAAAAAAGCCCATGACACACCATGGATAAGTTCTTTCTCATTAAGTCTATGGTTGGGCACTCCTGTATTATGTCAGTGCAGTTAAGTGGAATTATATATATATATATATATATATGCGCTCCCCCCCTTCTGTTGAAATAAATCCTACGCACAGAAAATTTCCCTAGAAAAACAAACCAATTGTTCATGAAATGTAATATAGGTATTATTGTCAAGTGTTTTTTTTTTTGTTTAATGTGTTAGAACCGTGCATTCTGAAGAAAATGTTTTTCTTAACCTCTTCCGCCTCTGTTTTTATTTCTTAAATCGTATAAAGTAACATTTTCTTTAAAATCTACCCTCTTCCTCAGTTAATGACTTAATAGTAATTTTTTTTCTTGAATTTTCTTTATAATAGAATTTTAGTTAAATTTCTGTTTGAATTGGCAATACCTTACTATTTTTCTTGGACAAAGTGTGTCTGTAAATTCAATAAAATCTATGGAGAAAATCTGTCACAAGTGAGTCTTGATTCATAATTCATTGTGACTTACATCTTAGAGATATAATTTTATTATTATATAAACCCTTTTAACTGAATGCTTTAGTGTTACTTTTAAAATTCTTATGGCGCATTCTAGTATTTAAAAATTGATTTTGAACATAAACACATACCTGTATTTTGACTTGTAGCTTTTATGAATGGAGTGATTAAAAAGTGGCTATCAAATATTTTAGTTTAGTTTAGATGTGGTACAAGGCTAGAAGTATGTGGGTGCGTAGTGAGAATCATCTGCAAATCTTGTTAACCATTGCCCCATGTGAGATACCCAATTGGGTATCAAATAACTTTGTCAATTAAGTATCTGTATGAACTTAATTTAGGTAAACTGAAAAAAAAAATTTGATTAATCTAAATTCTAGGAACATAATTGCAGTGTGATAATGAAGAAAAAAAGCACTGAATTAGTACATTTGGTAATTTTACTTTTTAAACTGAGCTTCATTCATTGAAAACAAAGCTTTATTGAAAACCTATTGTTATCCTACTTAACCACTTGTGGGATTTTGGTGTTGTATGTTGCCTATCTCTATTCATTTGTCTGTCAACATCTGAACTATTAAAGCTTATGGGAATGTATTGACACTAATTAAAATTTATAAATTTGTGTAGAAATGTTTTGATATTTACAATCTCTCCTTGAGCATCTTGAATATTTTACCAAAGATTATTCTTAATCCTTACTTGTTTTGCTTCCTAGAAATTGTAAAGTTCATATTTGAAAATTCTCTTTGCATAAGTTAGGTTTGTACTTGTAAAACTGCTTGTATATTGTTTGAAAAATCTATTTTAAATATTCTAATACTTTGTTTATAATGAAAAAAAAGTGCTATTTTAAAACAAATATTTGTAAACCAATGACACAGTCCACTTACAAATTTAGAACAAGTGCTGAAAATTAACTTAACAGCAATCAATACTAGCTATTGTTTTTTTTTTTTTTTTTTTTATCCTTCCAAGAAAGATAGAAATAAGGGTAAATTGGTAATTTTGGTCTCAGATTTAGCATCCATTCATTATTGACCTCCAATTATCTTTTCACCCACCTTGAAAGTTGAAAACTTCCTTTTTTTTTTTTTTTTTTTTTTTTTTTTTCTCTCTATTCACCTACTTTTTTTCCACCCTTAAGTTTTAAATAATGGTTGTGATGCCTCGAGTGTATTTATTTTCTTTGCTAAATAAATGAACTTATTCATTTGGCAGCAGGGAAATAAGTTAAGGAAATGGCCTTGCTGGATAGTAACAAAGAAAAGGGTTGGAAAAATTTCACTAAAATCTGTTAAAAAAAGACAAAAATAAAGACCACAACTGTACTGTTGTACCTAAGTCCGTTAGGGTATTATTAAACACACTTGAACTGTTTTTTTCTGTGCTTACTGCTGAGCAAGCTTTTTTTTAGTGTTAATTTAGAAAAAGGAATCTCTTTGCTACTTTTTTCTACAAATATAAACTTGTAACAGATTTTTTTTCTCTTTAAGAAAAAAAAAAAAGAAACTTATTCCAAATTTAAAAAAAATTAAAAATGTCTTTTACAAAATTAATATTTTAATCCTGTCCAATATTAAAGTTAATGCCAAATAGGTAGATAATTATGTAGGTTGTGTATTTAAGATTAAGCAGATAATATTATTGATTTAATGCCAACTTCCTCATGATTTATTGTAGATGAGATTCTCACACCTTCTCCAGTGAAGGAAAGCCTTTGCAAAACACAAAAAAATGGAGGGTTGAAAGTTGATTTTTGTAAAAATTTGTTACGTTGGCCAAATCATAAAATGGAGTCATGCTACAATGAACAACTAAACTGATCTTATAAATAAAATTTTAGTCCAAGGCAATACAATTTAACTTAGAAAGATGAATGTTTACTTAATCAGTATTTTTGTAATGCTAGACAACCTGTTGTTCTCATGGTAACGGCAGTCCTTGGTGATATTCATGCTTCTATTTAAGGAGTGAAGGATTCTAATTGAAATTCCATAGTTTACTCATACTGAGGATTTGAATAGGTAGTCACTTTTAGTGTGGTGAAGGGCCCATGTTTATTATTCAGTTGCTGATTGTACTGGTAATTACTTTATTCTTAGTATTTTAAATGTTTTTGCTTTAATAAAAATGTCACCATGATGTATAGTTTTGCTGGATTACATTTAAAAGTATGTCCTAGGTATAACACTAAACTGCATCTGATGGTGAGGCTCCAGTCCTGAAGCTTTGGAGTACCTTTTCACTGTCATTACTCCCAGGTCTACTCTACTGAACAGGGAGTATCTGTTAGGGTACCATTTATGAGTCAAATAGAACTGTTCAATCTTGAAACTTGTGCAAATTATTGATATTACATAGGAATACTTGATAAATAGAATTACTAATGTTGAATAGGAATACTTGAAACCATTTAACAGTGCAAACAAATGAATTCTAGCTTGTTTTAAAAGGTGAAGTTACCTACTAACGATTCACTTATGATTTGGCATTAGATAACCACATAGGTTGACATGCCATTAAACATCAACTGCATGTGTGGACACTGTCAGCAGTGCTTAGTGACTGTCAGTTTCTCACCTCTGTCAGATGATTACATAGGTAACCAAGTGACTGTCACCAAATGCCATTGACTTTGATAATGCTATCTTAACTTCCATCTGATGAATATGCTACTATATGCCGTTTTGTACCCACAGCAAACTGTTTTAACTTGGATCTATCTGGGCTCAATCATTAATATTGGCTACTCTCTATTTATAAATATTGCTAACTACATTTTATTCATGCACACACAAACTTTGATGTCACCTGTTTGACTTTCTTGATTTTAAGGTAGTCCAGTTTTTGATTTAAAAAAAAAAAAAAAAAAATTGGCATTTTTATAGCATGTCAACAGATATAGTGAACTAGCTCATACAAAATTGTTGTCGGAGATCATTAGACTAAAACTCTGTAGTTAAGTGTTGATAGGTTTTAGACGAGTTTGATTTGTTTTGTATTATGATTATTAGAATGTAAAATAGCTTTTTAAAAAAAAATTTTTTTTTAAAATAATACCCAGTTATATGGGAGTGCCGTTATTGCTTCAGAATGTTTCTGCTTGTTTATTTTCATTAACACTTTCTTGGAATTTTTCACATTAAATGTTACTTTTTATGGGATTACCTTTTTTATAAGAAAAGCAGAACTGATAATCTGGAGAAGAGTCCAGATATAAGTATTAACATTTTTTTATTACCCTGTATAACTTTCTGTAAGACTCTTTGATAATTATTGAACTCTATCCTATTTAATAGAATATTACAATTACCAGAAAATAAATAAAATGCGCTGTAATTAGCATTTAAATTAGATTTAAAATTGCTTTAGTTTTGAGCATTTTTAACTCTGATAACAAGATCTCACTATGATGTACCAGTTTTGGCGTGTTATTGTAATCATTTACCTGGCTTAGTCCTAGGCCAGAAATATGAGCCCCTCTTATGCGAATCACTACCAGTAATATTCTAGTAGCCTAGCTTGATAACCATTATTTCACAAAGTGGTGCTCTGTGTTATAACACAGAAAATCAGGAAAAGAAGCACTTGTGGTATAATGGCTATAGTCATAGGAAATGGACTGGACGATCAGAGTTCAGATCCTGAACAGGATTGTTTGCATTTCACATCAAGCTAATACCCTTTTCAGCATTCCTGTATAAATGTGTTGCAAGAAACTTAATGAATTCACATTTATTTTGCTATAAGTCAAGTGTTTTGTTATATGATCTTAAACTCCCTCTATTGCCCGCGGGGGGAGAGGGGTCTCCGCATAGTGTAATGGTTTAAAGCAGTGGACTGCAGGATCGTAAGTGAGCTTGAACTCTAATCATGTTATTACATTCCCTTTCAGACAAATACCCTTGGGAAAGGTATGACCCCCCCCCTCCTCCCAGCTATGGGTTAAATAGTACTACTATCCTTCTTCGAGAAGGATGGATTTGGTATTAAATAACCTAAGATTGATATGCCATTAAACAAAGAAACCAAATCCTTCATAGCCATTACTCCCAGGTCAACTTTGACCCCAAGATGTTGTACCTGTTAGGGTCCCATCTTCGGTATCAAATCTTTTTGAAGATGATTTGGAATACTTGATACCATATTATTGTGCATAAGTTACTTGTATTAAGTCACTCAAAGCTATGATTGTTTAGTAAGGATTATTAGTTACCATTGAAACAATTGCTTTCAAATTATTGGTATTAGATAGGAATACTTTGAACCATATAATAGTGCAAACAAATGACTTTTTAAATAGGAATAGTTACTTAAAACCATGTTTATGTATAAATTATTTGGACTAGATTGAAATCCTTGGTGTTATAATGTTCAAACAAATGATAGATAAAAAAAAATGCAATGGAACATTAAAAATATAGCTATAATTACTTAAACATTTACAAATCTAATTTTGGCATGAAATAACCCTTGAGGGGTTTATATACTGTTAAATAAATTTGACCAATAAGTTGTTTAGTTTATAATTACAAATTCTAAGTTCAAACATTGAAGCCAGTTAATTTAAGTGACCAAAAGTCACTATTCTCTTGTTGTTACTTATATTGTTTGACAGAACTTTCTCAATTAAGATTTTTTTACAAGTTGCTTTGTAATAATTAACATGGTTTTGAATTGCTTTGTTATCTTTCTGAAACTGCTGTCATATTAACTATATACTCGGTAAAAGTGTGGGTTATAGGATATTTTGTTTGTGTGGAGATATGACAGTGTCTAGCATGTTCAAGCATAGGTCAACACAATAACTTATTTGTTTCTGATTATCATTATTCACTTATGATAGTTTTGAATAGGATCTAAAATTGAATACGAGCCAAGTCTTCCACCTCCATAATAAATACCCCCCCCCACACACACGAATCTAATTTATTCTATTGTATGTATAACTTTTTTTTTCTCTCTTGTTCAAGTACCAAAATTTAGCCTACTAACCTTCTCCGTATTGTTTGATCAATTATTCAATTTTCTTTTAACCCCCCCCCCCAAAAAAAAACAACCCTGATTTGCCCCATATGCTTAACAGAACTAGATAACTTTGTATATTAGTTCTGAATTTAAAAAAAAATTCTTCTTACAGTTGGAAGTTATTTTAGTGAATGTAATAACTCTTTATATATGATTTAAATGCATTTGAATATATAAAGTATTTGTTCCTACACAATCAAATAGTGAATGTTTAACTGGAAATTATTTTTGAAATGTATCTTCAGTATTAATATTTCACGTTAATCTTGACGTGTTTGGCATTTAACAAAAAAAAACAAAACAAAACTTTTGGTATTTACATATTTCTCTTTTAACCATTGGAAGGGCACCTTGTGATATGATGGTTAGGAAGCTAAATTGGCCGACTATTAATTTTCACTAGGCTCCTCATACTTCTAGCCTTGTGCCACACCTAAGCTTAGTAAATAATTAACCATTGAAATTAGGTGGACAACTAGTGAGTTATGTAACTTCCTTCTTCCCCTCCCAAAGTTATTGTCTAAAATGAATATACTTACGTTAAGAGTAAGGATATAGATGGTATGTTCTGCTTTATAAGCCTATTGAAAGGTGTTTGTTTTTTGTTTTTTTTCGTGTTTTTTTTTTTTTTTTTGTGTTTTTTAACTACTCATGCCACCACAATCTTGTATATTAGAATTAATCAGACATTAAACGTTTTTAACAGACAGTATCAAGTTCTCATAAAAATGGGAGTATGTCTCCATTAAGTTTCTTTTCATAGCCTATTTTATTTTTAATTATGTAGCTCGCTTATTATACAAAACCTACATGACATGCCAAAACAAAACCTACATCTTTTAATAAAATATTTAAACGTGTGTGGCAAAAATTAAGAGTATTAACTTTGCAACATGCAACTTCTTTGCACAGTGTTAAACTGGCAAAACTATTTAATCCAGGAAAATAAATTCATTTGTGAATGTTTATCTTGTCTATGATGGATATCATGGTGTTTATCTTTGTCTTGTTAAGCAGTTGTTCCTATTAATCATGAGTTTACTTATGCTAAAATGAATTGTTTGAGTAAACTGAATAGCTTGAAATAGAAATGTTTTTTGACAATTAAACCATATTTACATTTAAACTACGTGCTTATGCTTAACTGAATTATTTCAAATAGTACTGTTTTTTGACATTAAAACTGTATTTACACTTAACTGAATTATTACATATAACTGCTTGAATAGTTTGAAATGGAAATGTTTTTTGACAATTAAACTGTGTACTTATGCTAAACTGAATCCTTTAAAATAGAACAGATTTACATAAAAATGGATTTGGCATTAAATAACCTACAAAGATTGATATGCCATAAAACCAAACTAACAAACCAACTAATCATGAGTTACAACTATAAATTTCATGATTTTAAAAATTCTCTTCATTGAATGAGAAAATTTTTTTTTTTTTTTTTTTTTTCACTCTCTTTTGTCTTAAATACTTATATTTTGTGTATGCCTACACTTATGAGATATCCATTGCATTTTGTACAACACTTTTCTACATTCCCCAAACTATCAGTTCTTGGCTGTATTGTGTATAGCTTTTAAAATGGTCACTGGTGTTCATAAACTGGATCGTATTACTAAAGATGAAGAGTCTGGATCAAAAAAAGTGAACAGCTCTTCAAGTTGTACTCAACATGGTAGAATATTCATAAGATATAATGGTTAAATCTTTTAGATTGACTCTCTTTTATAAGTAACAAAGTTTAACATAATTTTGAATTAATAAAATGTAAAGCTTCAAAAGGGAAAAATAAAGCTTTAGTTGTCTAAAATATTCTTCATATTTAATTAAGCATTTTAATCTTTGTTTTGATGGCTTTTAAAGTCGAAGATATAAAAAGAATTAAATAATATTCCTTATTTCATTGTACAAATAATCCTGTTTAGTCTATCAACATAGACTTTGGAAATTTTTTTTCAACACCCTATTTAAAAAAACAAAACAATGGTTTTGTTAGAAAGATGGTCTAAAAAATCTTCATCAAACCCATCCAATTCCCTGTTAACTACAGTTCATATTTACTCACATGTAAATCTACCAAAATAAAATATGCCTCAGGTGAAGATGATTCAGTGTAATTTTTAGTTCATATAACCTCATTAAACATACTATCTATATCCTTACTCTTAGCATAAAAGTTAAGTTGGCAACCATAGTCGAGGGTGACTAGAATGCTCCCTTTTCAATAGCTACTACACCAAGGTGTAGGGGAGGGTGCTACTCCTTTCCTTGGATTGCCCCAATTTACCCTTGGTACATACTTTATATTGCTGAGTGTTAAGCAAGGAGGTATCAAGTACCATTTTTAAAGTCTTTGGTATGACGATCTGGGATTGAACCCAGGTCTCCCGGACCATTGGCAAACACTCTATCCACTAGGCCAATGAGCCGGTTAAGAGTATACTTATTTTAGACAATAACTTTGGGAGGGGAAGGAAATTACATAACTCGCTAGTTGTCCAAACTTTCTTTTGCCCAGTCGGCTAGGGCTGTAGAATACACTGACTGCATCTCTGCAGAGGGGTAAGATCCCTCCAACAAGTGTCTTGGATATGACACACAACCATTTGATGATGAGGCTCCAGCCTTGGAGATTTGGAAAATGTGGAGTACCTAATCTTTGCCATCACTCCTAAGTCCACTCTGACCCAGGGTGGTAGCATCTGGTGAGGTCTGATCTGAGTATTCATAGAACCTGTTTAACATTTAAACTGTGTGCAAACAAATGACTGATGTTAAATTGACTGTTATATAGCAATATTTGGATCTATTTGACTGTGTGGAGGGGAGGATCAAGCTCAGACTCTTTTAAAAAGGTGACCTACAAATATCTTTACAAATTGTCTTTGATATATGTGATAAAACAGGATTTGGCATTAAATAACCAACAGTGGTTGATATGCAATAAAATGCAACCTAACCAAACCAGCCTTTCTTGGCTCGCAACATAATACCTGCCTCGCCAGCTGGACCCTACGCGGAATGGTTAATCCCTGTTTGCAATCCAAACATTAAAGCGCTACAAACCAATTTCGCTTTTTAATAATAAAATGTCTCTTTCTGAAGTCTTACTTTGGTTATTTGACTATCTACTTACCATTTTATTAGCTAAGTTGTTTCCTTTTGGAGAACAAAAAATCAAATCTTGGCAAAATAGTTAATTTCCAGGAATCGTCCTGACAGTTCCTGTAATTTGGTAACCTATGAGATACTCTCTTTTAAAGATGGGCAAATAGAGTAATTCAAGCTTCTGTTATGGTAACATAAAGCATGCACCATGTCAAGTGAACAATCAATTTTCATAACAAAATGTATGTGTATGAGGATCTTTTTTTTCCAGTAGGTAATAACTAGTGCCTAATAATATTTGTGTATATAAACACATGCTCTTTATCTGTTCTGTTATCATTTTCAGTGAAATAACTCAAGTCAAAATAAAAGATGTTTACATGGAGTCATTTGGTCACGAGGAATAAATTGTAAACAAGCTGTCATAAAATGATTTGCTTCGTGTATTTGTCTCTTTTGTTATCTATCTTGTTTTGAAGATCTGTTTTCAGTTTTGTAAATGGCTAAGTGGGTTTTGTTTTAATGCCTTGTGAATTTCAAAGTACTCTCACCTCTTTGTACTTGAGTGTTAACTGCAGTTGTTTTAGCTGATATTTGTCACTTAAAAATTTTTATTTACTATTCAGTCTTCATTGTTTTTTTTGTTTTTTTTTCCTAAATGAGATTTCTGTTCTTGCCTAAATTTGATTGTTAAAAGAAAACTTTTGTATCATGGGGATTTTCCTTTTGTTTGTGGTACAGACAAAAAAAACTTGACTGGTGAGTTGGGCTCAAGTCAACAAAACTACTCTTCACCTCCTGTGCTAACAAAGTAGTTGACCTCTCTTTAAATTGTCTGTGGAATGAAAAACAGGTTGTTCTAAAATCCTGTTGTGCTGGACTTGTTCATCAAGTGTATTGTTCATAATTTTATTTTTACAAATAGTTCTCTATAATTTCTTTTCTTTATGTAACTCTTGCTAATAGACATAAATTTTGAAGTTTTTTAAATCCAGCTCTTGATGAGGTGTAAGTGGTAAACTTTTAAAATGCTATTTTTAAAACTTTTTTTTTTTTTTACTTTCAGTTTTGGTTCAATTATTTGAACACAAAATATCTTAGTTAATCAGCTGGAACTATTCTTAAAGGGTGTGTATGTTTACATTTGCAAGTTAGAAGAGACTTCAGTCTAATGACAAAGTTGTGGTGAAGGAAACCCTTCTTAGAGAAATTAACTCCGAACTGGAGAAGGAAGTGCCAGCATCAAACTTTTGCTGACTTGTAGGTATCATTTGATAGTAAAATTCTAAGAGAAGCTCCTCTGAAATAAAATCTGCCGTTTGCATAGTCACCAGTTATCTTACTATGCTTATCACGAAGCTGTAGCTAGGTAAGTTGAGAGTGGCATAAGTATTGTACAAGCAGTATATGTCACTCTAATCCAACAAAGTCTTACTACCTTATATTACGCATCTCGTATATTTTTCACAATTTGAATTAGTTATTAATCAGGATGTTTTGGGTTATAATTTTCTTGGTAAAGACAACAATCATCTGTCAAGATGTGGCTGTGATACATACATAGGGAATTCTGGGTAAGCAGAAAGCAATAGGACCTCAAATTTTGACCCAAATGTTTTCTACAGTCACACCTTTTTTTTTTTTTTTTTTTTTTTTTTTTTTTTTAAACAGATTCAAATAAAGACAATATTTAATTCTGTTCTTGTAGGAATGGTCCTAAGTTATCATTTTTTTTGTAATTGATAAATGTATACTCAAGATTACAGGCAAACTTTGATATTTATGTACTTGCCAACCCTTCCACCATAGATGAGATCTGGCACAAGGTTAATGTTTTTTGTGGAGTACAGCTAGTTTGAATTAGTTTTCTTTCTCCTTGACTGATTGCCATACCAAGGATAAAGAGCTCAATCTATCCTAATATTCACCCATAGCTGGGGAGGAAAGATGGTTTCATGCCTTTCCAGTAAGTGTAACACTTTGCTTCATCTAGTTCATTTGGTCTCCGATTCCATTTCCTACAATGACAACTATTATATCATGAGTAAATTGATTCTAATGTAATTTTGAATTTTCTTTTGTAGTCTTTTACTCCAAGACTTGAAAATTCTTACTCTGCATAAAGATCTCCATAACTAAATCTTGGATTTTAATGTTTGTGACAGTAGTGTCCCATTAAAATTCAAAGATCTTCTATTACACAATCTTTCTAAAAGGATGGTGGACACGTTTAAAGACTTGACTGCTTTTTTTGTTTTTGAGATTTACACTTTCTCCACTTCTGTGTCTGCAAGATATTAAAGTCCATTTAAAAAAAAAAAAAAAAAAAAAAAAAAAAAAAAAAAATCATTAGGAAGTAATTGAAGTCTCCTGCTAGAGCAGAAGGTGGGTAATCAACTTAAAAAGCCTATTTTTACAGTACTGCCATGGCAACTGGCTGTATGCAGGTGTCTAAATGGAGTGCTATGCTATTAATGATGTCTTAATGCATGTAGTCTTGTTCTATTGTACCTCCTTTTTAATAAGGAAATAATGACCCTTTTAAAAACACATGTAGACTAGTGTCATCACTGCAGTTGGTTAGAGCTGACCTAGTCTTATTTAGGAGCTAGAGATGTTTCTATGACAATTTTGTGTGTCAAGGGTAGTTCTACTTCGGATTACAGATTACTCTAAAATTGACTCGCCCTATTGGTTGGGGTTAAATTATGCTGACTGTATTTTCTGCAGGGGGTGGGTAAGACCCCTTCCTAAAAAAAAAAAATGGGTGTCCTTGTTATGATCCTAAATTGCATCTGATAGTGAGGCTCCAGTTCTGGGGAGTGTTGAGTACCTCTTAATTAATCCTAGGTTCACTTTGACCTTGACTTGTATCTTTTATGGTCCTATCTATTAGTTAAATAGATCTATTAAAATTATTTGTATTTGATGGGAATACTTCATGTCATATAACCATGAATTATTTGTATTAATAGTTACTCAAACCTAAAATTGTTTGCTAAGGGTTATTAGTTACTTAAAACCATAAGTGTGTACAAATTATTTGTATTAGGAATGCTTGATGTCTTAAGACTGTTCAAAAAATGGTCACTGAACACTATTCCCTAACCTTCAGACATAAAATAACATGCCATTAAAATCTGTGATTGACTGATAGGCCTTAAAAATATCCTAATTTACTAGTGTTTAACTAATTTAGTATTGTGGGTTGTATCTCTTATCTATCGTCATTCACAGACAGTTTCGTTCTATCAGAACTCTTCAGTGTGGCTAGACACGTAGGATGCTCTAAGCTGGGATCGAAACCTATCCAACTTTACGTTAGACTAAGTCTCGGACGCGTGTGTGTGAGAGAGAGAGTGTGTGATATATATATATGCACACACACACGCACCCTTGAAATAGTCGAATGTTTACATTTTCTTGAATGCATTGAAGTTAAATTTCTGGGAGTCCTAGCATTGTTATTGTCATTGT
Organism: Sepioteuthis lessoniana; assembly: GCA_963585895.1. Classification (NCBI taxonomy): domain Eukaryota; kingdom Metazoa; phylum Mollusca; class Cephalopoda; order Myopsida; family Loliginidae; genus Sepioteuthis; species Sepioteuthis lessoniana. Next base: position 92,048,237 of record OY757923.1, on the reverse strand, counting down.
GGGGTTTTTCCTCTCTTGTTTTCACACCAGCATGAGCTGGTGGTTTCTTACTGGAGTTTGAGTGACAGCAAGTCTCCTGGACTCTTTTTTGGTATTCTAGCTGATATTAATAATGCTGTGGTCTGGAGGGTCTCCACTTGTCCTCTTATTTCCAAGTCTACCTGTCCCTTTACCAATGCTTTGGGGGATTGTTCCAAGTGCACTAATTACAATTAGCATCACCTTCATGTTCCATCGTCTTTTTGCGTTTTCTTAATTTTATTGTGGTCTGCTGGGATGGCAAAGTCCACTATTTGGCAGGTTCTTTGTGTGTGGACTATCACTAATTCTGGTTGTCTGGCTGAGATTGGTGATCTGTTTGTATCTCAAAATCCCAGAAGTTTGTGCATCTTATTCTCCAGGACTGATTTCAGATTGTGCATATACCATTTGTTCATATGGTCAAATTTAATTTTCTTGCACAATTCCCAGTTTTTTTATTAACACCTTGGCACCTTATTTCATTATTAGTTTTCATCCATTAGCTTGTCTTTTGTTTATGCATTTCATATATGCAAGGGCATATAGGGAGATATCAGAATAAAAGTAATTTCCAACGGCTTAAATTTTCATCCCACTCCTAGTATTTCCTAGACATTGCCTTCTAACATTTTAGTTAGAGAAGCCATGATATGAGTTTTTTTTTTCTGTGGAATCTATGCTGTTGGGCAGCTTATTGGTATGTAAAATTATTCTGAAAAATTTAACCAAGTTAATTTAAGATGATATTTACATCCAATAGGGTTACCTCAGTAGCAATATCTCATCTACTGAAAATGATACCATGATCTACTATTGACAGATTCCCAGCTTTATTTATTCATTTTTATTTATTTATTTATTTATTTATTTATTTATTTTTTTTTTCAATATAAAAATGAGTTGTGAAGAGGTATTTTATTGTCCCCCCCCGGAAATCTATGGCATAGTCGGCTGTCAGTGTTGGCTATTTTTTTGGCTGAGAGGTGGGGGGCACAAACTTTACTTTTTTATTGTTTTACTCCATCTATTCAGTTGCTGAGGCTGTGGAATTGGGAAGAAATGGACGATGGACATCATGTGGTAGCTCCTTTTGTTATTCAAGGTACAGAGCTTCCTTGCTCTACGTTAACATCCCAGCCACCCAAAGAGTATAGAGCAGATCAAAATCCTGTGAGATATATATACTGGGGTTTACAGAACAACCTCACCACCACTTTTGCTTTGGTTGGGTAACATCTTCTGTCCTTCATCACCATTTAGTGGCCTGTGCTCTATCAAGCATATCATATTACCACAGTGGAAGAGATTGAACTCTACCCAACTCTCCTGTAGACATTTGCTTATAATGCTACAGAGGAGTGCAACTAACAAAACATTTAAGTTGTCTAAATTTCTGAGACGAAGCTTGTTGATTTTTATCATTAAGGTTTTTCAGACTATTGTCTTCATCTTTATTGTTATTTCCACAACATTTTGGCCGATATGTCCTCCGGCCTTCTTCAGGTGTTTGGAACTTCGAACTACGTCCTTTATGAAACCACGAGGGTCACCTGTTCTGATTCCGTTTGCCATATCCGGGTACAAGTGTTAAGTATTCCTGTATATTACTCGCCTGTAGTGAGGATTGAACCTGCAACCTTCAGATGATTGTCTTCTTAGAAGCTCAGGGAACCAACGCCTATAACCGTTATGCCAAGATCGCTTGTCTATCCTTGTTGCATCTGTTCATCTACTTAAAATACACTATGAAGGAGCATTATCTATCATTACTTTATTTAATGGTAGCACTATCTAAGTGTTTGATATTGGTGATAAATCCTGTATAGACAGTATAACACGAACCACATATTGCTACTTGTAATTTTACTCTTATTAAACACTACTAGACTTTGTCATGGTGCATAAAATACTTGAATTATTTTATTCTATTTAATTTTTTCTTCAAGGTATCTTGAGTTAACTCCATTGTTCTATAATAGTGATGTCAAACATCTTTTGCCTCCTTTGTGTTTGAATTGATTGACACTAAATTGAATGTGCTTGTGAGGCTCCAGTTCTGAGAACTGCAGTACTTTCCCTGCCATTACTTCCAAGTCTACTCTGACCCAGAGTGGTAGTACCTGTTAGGGTCCAATCTATGGATTTAAAATATTTCACTTTATAGGAATACTTAATTCTGGAGAACTAAATTACTTCTATTAAGAATAGTTATTTGAAGCTATCCTTGTTAAATAAGGATTAGTTTTATTACTGGAACCCACATAACTGCAAACAAATGACTTATTAAATAGAAACAATTACTTGAAACTGCAAATTATTTGTATTATATAGGAATACTTGATATTAAGTAAAGTTGGCAACTGTAGTTGAGGGTAACCCGAAGGCTCCCTTTTCAATAGCTACTACACCGAGGTGTAGGGGAGGATGCTACTCCTGTCCCTGGATTGCTCCACTTTACCCTTGATCCATACCTTGTAATGCTGAGTTTTAAGCAAGGAAGTATCAAGTATTTTTTTTTTTTTCTTCTTCCAGTCTTTGGTATGACTCTACCTGAGATTGAACCCTGGTTTTCCACGCCATTGACAAACACTCTATCCACTAGGCCAATGGGCTGGTTAAAAAAAAATTAAAAGTACATAAAAGAAATGCCCAACGAACATTATCCACTAATTTCTTGGCATAAAATCCTAGGTGGGTTGACATGTCATTAAAATTAATTTGAAAAGTAACCCTGTTATTAAATTGTACTTGCTAATAGCCTGGGAGACCAGGGTTCAATTCCAGGTTGAGTTATACCAAAGACTCAAAAAATGGTACTTGATACCTCCTTAACACTCGGCATTATATGGTACAAATCAAGGGTAAGGGGAGCAATTCAGGGAAAGGAGTAACGCTCTCTCCTACACCTTGATGTAGTAGCTATTGAAAGGGGAGCTTTCAGGTTGCCCCTGACTACGGTTATCAGCTGTACTTGACTTGATATGTATTTTAGGTGTAAGTAGATGCATGAAATAAGAATCAATCTTTTTTTTTTTTTTTTTTTTTTTTTTTTTTTTTCCTAACATGTACTGGGCATTTAATAAAATGATTTGAAACAAATGTATAAATCTAGAATTAAGTAATCTTAACTCAAATCACTTTTGATTCTGAGTTCCAGGAGACGGTTTACTTATGATCAGATTATGTGTCTTTCTAGCTGCTATGACAACAGCACCTAATTACTCATTGTTTTTCTTGTTCATTTTTATACTTGTACTAAGAACAATGTTGCATAATAATAAATTGATAAAATATTTTACGTGGGGGGGGGGGTTGTTTTTTTTTTTTTTTTTTTTTTTTTGTAAGAATGATAAAGCATCAAATCTCTATTATGCAAATTCCCACACAGTTGTTTTATTCACTATTCCTTCTTAAATCAACCCCAATTAAATGATTTTTTTTTTTTTTTTTTTTTTTTTTTTTTTTAATAACCTGTTGGGAAGCTTATATTTCAAAACCACCATATTACCTAAAAACCAGTCACTGTATCATAGGTTTGTCCTTGTTGCTCTATTGGCTTCTCGGATTGTTTGTAATGTAAATCGAAACATTTGTGTATTGCTCCTTTTTTATTATTATTATTATTAGCATGGGTCAAGTGTTGCAATATTTTGGTGATATGAAGTACAATTTGGCAGCTGTGGATACTTTTGCAGAGGTTGTGAAGGTGACAAACCGCATTGGATTAAGATGCCAAGCTTACCTAATACTCTCCAAGCACTACTTGCCATATTTGTATCTTTGGCTTGAAGCACTGACCTGATCATTAAGGTCTTTGCAATCCAAGCAAACTTCTTGAACCGTCTGTACTGTGATCAACTGCACCTTCAGATTTTGCTCAAATGTTTTTGGCTACTTCTGTGCCATCATATAGCCCAGTTTGAACTTGTAAAGCGTAAGTTCCCAAATTAGGCGATATTGCATGTTCATCTGTGCAGATTTTCGAATCGTATATGGAGTAAGGCGAAGCACAACATATTGGCACACCAACTACCATGATGCTATCAATCTCTGCAAGTACCTATCATGGCTTGAACTGCTTTGGTCATGTGATATATGCATTATAAATGTCCCAAAGTTTTGACTTACCCTCATAGTACTGTTTGCCATTATCCCACCTTTGGTTTATAACAAATCTCGATTGAATTGTTTGTGTGTTATCATTCAGTTAATTAGTTATTCTATTCATGCTCTTTTAGCTGTTAAAAATATAAAAATATCACTTTGAAGTGCTTTGTAGAAGAATGTTTTTTTTTAAATATTTAAACAGTGATTGGAGGGGGAACAATTGACCCTGCAGTTATTCAGCAAACTTTATTGTGGCATAAACAATCTCATTATACAGGAAATGTTTTCATTGCTTTTGTGTTTCAAATACTGTGTATTGTCAAATTCCAGGAATTTTATGATGAGATACTCTGGGGGTGGGGGGCTTTCTGTTGGTATATAATTTGCTTGTTCAACTATTCGGTAATTATTCTTATTATAGTAAGGACTTGCCTGAAATGTGAATGATTTAGTATTCAACATTTTATGATTTTGAAAGTTCTTATAAATTGCAAATAATTTGGTTAAAAATGTTTCCTTCTGCATTTCAACCACAAAGTGAGTGTTACAAGAAAGGCAAGGGAGATCTGATCTCTGATAAAATAAAATGGGAATTCTAAGCTGTAGCTGTGTTAGTACTACTGTATGGTTATTGTTGTAGGAAATGGACATGGCAATATAAATTCAAAACCTAGACGACTGTTCGCATTTCACATTGTGCTAATACTATTGGGAAATGTACAATTCTAACTTCTTCCTCCCAGCTATGGGTAAATAGTTGGGCAGACTGGTTTCTTTAGACAACCAGTCTAAAAGGAAAACTGAATTCAAACCTATTAAACTCTCCCTAAAAATTGACCAGGAGTCATATCCTGCCTGTGTGGAGGGTGTTGGTAAATATATATTACTGTATGGTAGTATCACTTGGACTTTAATGAAATGCTTGGTGGGGGAGCTAGATGGGAACTATACAAATGTGGGCGTGCCCATGATGTAATGGTTATCGTCATAGGAAATGGACATGGCGACACTAGTTCAAATCCTGGACGAGACTGATTGCATTTCACATAGTACTAATACCTTTTGGGAAAGGTATGAATTCAATTATTCTCCTTCCAGCTATGAGTAAATAATAGGGCAGACTGGGTTCTTCAGCCTTGGTGAGGCAACTAGTCTAGGAGAAGGAAAACTCTGAATTCAAACCTGTTAAACTCGGCTTAAAAATTGACCTTGTGTCATATCCTGCACGAGCAGAGGGGTTGGGTAAAATATGTATACAAATGTGCTGTTTTGAACAAATCCTGGAAACTGCCTACTAAATTGGTGTACAGTCACTTATCTCGCAAACCATCCAAGTAAGACTAGCAAGACATGTTCGTCACTGGTGGAGAATCAGACACTTATAAGCAATGTTCTATGGAACATTGGCCAACACTGAAGCGTCCATGAGCAATCGGCAAAAACTTATATTCATCAGTACTGGATGTCACTTTGAGAAGTTACCAACGGTGAGAGTTAAGGGAAGCCATGCTGTCGGCACACAATGTCGTCCCTTTCTTTGATTGTGAAATTGTATTTTTCCTTTATAAACCACATGATTGTGGGTTTTTTTTTTTTTTTTTTTTTGTTTCCCCCCCTCTGAGTTTAAATCTTGGACAAAGCTGTTTGTGTTGCACTAATATTTTTGAGAAAAATATGAATCTCTCTTCTCTTAGTTATGCATATCTAGTAGGGTAGACTGATTTTCTTTTCGCCTTGGTAAGGCAATCAATCTCCCAAAACAAAACTTGGAATTCCAACCAACTTTGCTAAAAAAAAAAAATGGCTTTGTGTTGCATTCTACTTATCATGGAGGTGTTGGGTAAAAAATGTAATTATGGATTGTTTGTCGAGATAGTGGCATCAGTCATGTTGATAACTTGAGAACATCAGTTGACAAATCCTTTAAATAACATTACTGTAAATTGAGTAATGTCTTGTGTTACCATAATAAAATTTTTCATTACTGACTCTGGGAGACCAGATTGCATGATATAATAACTTTGTATCATTTGTATTGGTTATACAATTAAATGAACTGCAGCAATTGATAGAAAAGTTGTCTTGTCTTGCTATCTGTATTATTCTGAGCAAACTTACTTACTGGCAAATCTTTTACTTCTACATTTTAGTATTGCAAAATCTGTGTAACATTGTTTTCTCCTAATTTAATCTTAAGTTTAAAAAAAAAAAAACAATAAAAAAAACCTTTTCAAATACTCTTCTTGCTTTCTGTTAGATAATGTAATTTTTTTTTTTTTTTTTTTTTTTTTTTTTTTTTTTTTTTAAATGTAACACTTATCACATGACTATACCTCCATGCTATATAGATATTTGATGAACCACTTTTACATTTCTCTCTGAATATTGTCAAACATATGACATTTAAAGTAATAGACTAATAGTGTCCATAATTTTACTATTTATTGGTTTTGTTTGCTCTGGCATAATAATAGTGAGCACTTTTAATGCAAAAACTTTTCATTTGAATTTCTCGTGCATGCACACAAACACATATATTCCTTGTTTGGTTACTGATCGAAGGAGAACCTTACTGGGCTTTAATGGCATTGAATTTTGGTAATTTTTCTTGATTGATTTAATGTCCTGAGAGTGAGGCTTAGAATACACTGACTTTATCCTCCCTCCTGCACACCACCCTCTAAAAGGGGGGTGTCCTGGCTATAATACTAAACTGCATCTAGTGATGTCACTCTAATTCTGGATTCTCTAAGGAGTGCTGAGTATCCATTATTGCCATTACTCTTCAATTCCGTTCTGACCTTGAGTTATATCTCCTGTTAGGGTCCTATCTATGGGGCAAATAGATCAGTTTCAAAATTTTTGATAGGACTACTTGATGTGAATGTAAATAATTCACTTATTTTTCAGCATAAAATAATCCTCGACAGGTTGTCATGCTATGGAAATTAATCATCTGAGACGGGAACTTATTTCATAAGTACACTTTATAGTTGTAATAAGATCAAGTTTATTTCTTAGTTTTAATGAATAATATGGCAATACACAAGACGATAATCAGCATTCCATTTTGCATCTGTTCATATAATTCTAGCCATGTATATCCATTCAACCACTGATTTAAAGACCACATGGCGGTATTATTTGCATATGGTGTATATGCAAAGTTTTCTATAGCCATATTTACCAACCCCTCCGCTCAGGCAGGATATGACACAAGGTCAATTTTTAAGTGAAGTTTAATAGGTTTGAATTCAGTTTTCCTTCTCTTAGACTAGTTGCCTCACCAAGGCTGAAGAACCTAGTCTGCCCTACTATTTACCCATAGCTTTGAGTTGTACTGTTGAATTGTTGGAAGCATATGGATATCTGGAAGAAAATTAACAGATGATTATAAACAAAATGACTACAATCTGCCATTTTGGTTCCTATTCTGTTTTCCTGGTTCATTTCGTTTCTCATGGAGATTAATGAAATCTTTTAATAGTCAATTGCTTTTTCTTTTCATTCTCTTCCCCGACCCAAATAATCCCATGATTTATTGCTATTGTATTAGATAACTTTCATCACTCTCTAGTTAAAATGGAATTGCTTGTTGAATACAAATGTTTTTATTTCTCATAAATTTGAAAACCTTTCAAATCTAAATGAAGGCTAATGAACCAGAAACAACTTTTTATTTGCTTTTGAAACAAACTATTTATTTATTTATTTATTTATTTATTTATTTATTTTTTTTTTTTTTTTTTAAATATTTGTGAAAATCATGTAAGTTGGGTCTCTTTATAAGGAATCAAAATACTTTCAAATAAAGAATCCTACTTTTTTTTTATTTAACAAAAAAGCACGTTACAGAACTTGATGTTATTTATGAGATGTATATGGAAAAAAAAAAACATTTCAGATATACCGGGTGTTTTAGAATTGTCTTGTGATCTAATTTATTGACTAATTTTTTTTGGTTCAAATGATCTTAAATTTTAACAGCATATATAGAAAGTCAAAACTTTGTTTAAATGCCTTTCCTTTTCCAGTGAATATAATTTCTACTGTATTAGACAAGTGAAAACGACTGAGCCCTTCTTTTTTTTTTTTTTTTTTTTTTTTAGCTAGATTTTTATGAAACTTAATTAACTTAGACATACATAGGAAGTGTTGTTTTGTTTTTTTTTTTTTTTTTTTTTTTTTTCTCCATCAAAAAGAAAAATCCATAAAACTAAGGACTAAACTCTGAATTTCATAATTCATCCTTTTGATAAGAAACTAAATCTTTCTGGGGTAGCTTGACTGAAATCTCTAAACATTTGGTTTAATCTGCTAAATCCTTTATATCTTTAATGCTCACTGAACTATTAGAATACTTAGGAAGCTTAAGTTTGTTAGAAATGGGAATGTCAATCATTTTGTATTTTGTGTATTTTTAATATTGTTTAGAGGTGTCAATTTAGAAAAACAGTATTACACTCAGGGTTTTTGTCATTCTAGGATTTGTGATCCTCTTTAGTCTCATAATTTTTTTAAACAAACATTTGGCACCTAACAATAGTTAAGTCATGATACACTGCTTGTGAGATGTATTCTAATATACATAATAGAAAAAACACAAACTGAGTCTTTCATTGTAGTAAAAAAAACAAATAAAAATAAGTTAAAACTCTCCTTGTTTGCTGACTTGAAAATATGAAAGAAGTCATGAGTTTTGTAATGTTGAGATGAGTTTCAGTCTATTCTAATTTATTTTATAATAAAATGTATGAAAATGGCTTTTATCAGTAAGAACATGACTTTTTTTTTTTTTTTTTTTTTTTTATGTATATGATCTCCAAGGAATGGAGTAGTGCCCTCGCCTACACCTCGGTGTAGTAGCTATTCAAAAGGGAGCCTTTGGGGCATCCTCGACTGAGGTTGCCAACTTATATAATTTTTTTCTGAACATTTTTTCTTTTCAAAGCTGCACTACCCCTCCCGCCACCTTGAACATTTATTTTAAGTTAAACAATTTTTAATTATAATGAATTCATCTTAATCTGTTCTTTCTAATAAGAACAAAGAAAGAATTACACACCAAAAAGGCTAAAATTTTAAAGGACAATGAGTATCACTAGTTGGTGAATATTTAGTTTTACAGGCTCTGCAAATAGTATGTTCTTTGACAACTTGTTTTCATTTCCCTGTACTTCAAATCCAAAATAATTCCAAGGTGAAAATTTATACTGGATTCCATACAGTCTTTCTAAAATCATAGATTTTGAATCTGCTTCTGCCATATTTGAACTCCCTTAAAATCAAGTGGTGTATCAAGCTGCTCTTGATTAAATAAGTCACTACTGAAACAACTTGACAAAATGGAATAAAGAGTATAGTAAATTTTTCTTCATACACCAGTCTCCCTTTAGTGGTAAGATTTTTTTTTCTCTCCCTCTCTATGGTTTTAAAAATCTGACCTTTCAAAATCACTGGAAATTACTTTTTTTTTTTTTTTTTTTTTTTTTTCCTCCCTCCTGTTGGAACCAGGAATTCTTGGATCGAGGAACCACAGAAAACAAGTAATTTACAACGGTTGAAGGTCGGATACATTCAAAACCATAATTCAGAAAAGATTTAAAAGAAAAGAATTTCTAAAACAGCTCCTTTACAACAATTGTGTAGGATAAAATCTTGGAATATCTATCTACATGAATAATACCTGGATTTGTTCAAAATGCATCAAACCCCATCAGAAAAACAACTTCACCTTGAAAATTCTAATGGAATCTATTGTGACTATATACCCTTAAAATTAGAAATTTTTATGTCTGACATTAAGCCATTCTGATATTCAAGGAGTTATGTACTGGTCAGCAATATATATGCACATACAGATTTCTGGTGGAAGATAGCAGCAGGAAGATGAAATTTGAAGAAAAAATTCTAAAATGGCTCATTTTTGATTTTGTTCATAAGAGAAATGTTTTAGGATATCTAAATCTTATATTAAATAAACATAAATAAGGAATCAAAAATTTTTAGAATTACTAATTTAAAATGGAGACAAAAAAAAATGGTGTTCATGTTGCATTTTAAAACTCAATCAATAAGAAACAATGCTTTTCTTGTAAGTCAGCATTTTTGATTCAATTTTAATTTTATTTTTTTTCTCCCAGTGGATAATAGTTTGTATGTTTGTCAAATAAGCAGTGTCTCATAAAATTTATTTTTCGTTATGTATTGATAGTATTGTATTGATGAATCGTTACACTTCTACTACACATCCATTTTTTTTTTTTTTTTTTTTTTTTTTTTGAGGTAGTTCATTCTTTAGTCTCTCCAATTCCTACAAATGAATAATTTGACACTTAAATGCCTTCTTATTGCAAATTATTTGAGTTTTGACACTATTGGATTTCATTGTTTCAGGTTAGGTTTAAGTTATCCTTTTAATTGTAATTGCCTATAAAGAAAAAGCCATATGCTTTAATTTATAACTTCCCAGTTTCTAAAAGGAAAATAATTAGAATTATAATTTAAATATTAAGTTTTTGAATAAAAATTTTTTTATACGATTAATAAAAACTAGATGCTTTGAAAGCAGTGTCTGTCATACTTTTCTTACTCAATTAGTGGTATTGTATGTATGTATGTGTGTGTGTGTGTGTGTGTATATATCTATATATATATATATATATCTCTATCACCTCTTTATAGGTACCTAGAGATGTGCATTGTGGCAAGTGGATTAGCCAAGGCATCATGCGATGGTTAATTTGCAAAATGAACATAACTTGATTTGAGAAAAAATCTGCTGCTTAGATGTTTTCACTTTTTTTTTTTTTTTTTTTTTTTTTTTTTTTTTAATTTACTTTGTAAATCTTGCCCAGTTGGCTGGGGCTGTAGAATACACTAACTGCACCTCTGCAGAGGGTAAGACCCCACCACCACCAACAATGAGTGTCCTATTTATGACACTAAACAATCTGATGGTGAGGCTCCAGTAATGCTTCCAGGTCCACTCTGTCCTGACATGGTACCACCTGATAGGGCCCTATCTATGGGTTAAATAGAACTAACAGCTTATGCTAGAATGGCTTGAAATAGAAATGTTTTTGACAATTAAACTGTACTTACCTTTTAAACTATGTGCTTATGCTAAACTGAATTGTTTGAAATGGAACAGTTTTTGACATTGAAACTGTACCTGCACTAAACTGAATTGTTTAATATAGAACTGTTTTAAAATTTTACTGTGTAAACAAAATCTGTATTTATACTAAACTGAATTAGCTGAATTAGAAGTGGTTGAATGAACTGAATAGTTTGAAATAAATGTTTTTTGACAAACTGTGTACTCATGCTGGACTGAATTATTTGAAATAGAACTGACTATTTATATAAATGGATTTGGTGTTAAATAACCTACAAAGGTTGATATGCCATAAAACTCAACCAACCAACTTTCTAAATCCATAGTCACTTTGTAGATACTATGTATAATTGTGTATATTGGTGATTAATGATTTTTTTTTTTTTTTTTTTTTTTTAGTGGCATGTAAACCAGTCTAGGATTACTTCCTGTCTAGAGATTAGGGAATTGTCTTCATTATACATTTGTATTTACATTTTTTTTTTTTGCACACTCATTTGTTTGCACATGATTTATGTAGTTTCAAGTAGCTAATACTAATTCTTAGTGAACAATTATTGCTTAAAGTAAGTATTCTTAATGTGAATGATTTATTTTTAGATCTATTTTGGTGGTTCCCCAATTGATTTGGGGGGCCATGTCCCACTTTGGTAGTTCTTAAATTCCTACTCTTGTAATATCTAATTCTTGCATTTAAAATTTTATTGCAATTCACATGAAGGAAGCTTAAAATGTCATTAACTTGGTCTCTAAACAAGGCCCCACCTCATATTGCCATGTCCAACTAGTAGAGTATTACTGATCGATTCCAATCAATACTAATTTTCAATTATCTTTATTTGACCCAGAGATTGAACTCTAACAAGTACTTGGACTAACTAGAACTTTGTTGGATGCAGTTTGGTGTCATACTCAAGAGATACTTTTATTGAGGGAAGTCCAACCTCCTCTGCATGGGAGTGTATTTTAAGGTCCACTGATTGGCCAGTGACAATTATTGGTCTTGTTGGACAAGAATTTGCTTTTCTAAACTCAACTGCATGACTTGCAGATAAATTTAACGGTTGCTTTTTTCTTTTTTTTTTCCTCCCTGCCCCCAGACTTGGTAATAAATTTTACTTTTCTTGCATAAAACTGTTTTTGATTTGAGTCTAAGTCTGCTCTATTATAGCAATATCTTGTTTACAGATTGGTCAGAATTGGCTTTTTCCTTTCTGAAAGATCCTTTCTTCTGAGGAATTCTAGGAAATAACTAATTAGTTTTTGTTGCTCAAAGCTGAAAAGACCAGAAGTCTCTAGAATCAATATTTCTACAGTCTGCAACATCTTTTATTCTCTTATTAGATGATTCATTGGTGAATCCATATTTCTGCAGTGCTGGAAATTGATCTGGCATTGAGTTTGAAAAATGTGAAGTTGCTAAAGGAATAATTGATCATAATCCACTTCCTCCAACTTCCCTTAAAAATTAACTCCTCTTCAAAACACTTTTATTATTATTCCCTTTACCCTCTTAGCATATTTGTGTCCATTGGTAAAATTAAATACGATAATATTGTGGGTGGATCCCCACCTTCTTTTTTGGTTCAAATGCTTGAAAAATTTTGACACTATTTAGAAAATTCTTTAAATATAAATTTTGATATTTTCAATTCATTTTTTTAAACATAGAGCAATTTTGATATGGAATTAGTATGAATTAACTTATTTTCAAAGTTATTTTTTTCTCTGGAAAAAAAATGTTTTGAAGTATTCATTTTGGTTAGAAAGTAGATACTGTGATGTCAAAAAATGTTAACACCTTTTTATAGGAGTACCTTTTTTTTTTTTTTTTTTTTTTTTTTTGAGTATGCATCTTTATTAGAAAGGCAGAACTGATGTTACAGTATCCACCTGGGAAAGATGGAGACTTTTTTTTTTTCTTTTTTTAAGAAATGCCATACAAGTGTTAACTTTTCTATTTATTTTTTTTAACCACTCTATATTTTTCATTTTGGAGAAAATAACATCTAAATTGTGATACAGGATATGAGTGATCTGTAGTCTATAATTTTTTCCTCTATTGATCTTGCCATTATATCCTGCTGTATAACTTTTAGTGTATAATGCACACTTGTAATTTAACCAGGATTATTTAAGAGGGGAGAGGAAAACTTGCCCCAAAATTTAGGTCATTACTTATCACTCCTCCAGTAACTACCTGACCATTTTTCAAAAATCTGAACTTTCATGTTTTCTCATATCTAGAAAGTTCTTGTGGTTGATCCTTTGTTGGTCTCATAGCTGAGCACCAGATTTACTGGTGAAGGAAGGTAGCCATTTATTTACTCTTTTTAAAATAACCTTCCACTGTTGGCTGAAGAGTTTGTACTCTTATACAAACAACACTGTTGGATCAGCATCAATGTACCATAATTTTATAGAATTCTAGTCTTAATATTCACTACCTGTTTTATATACATACTGCAAAAAAAAAAAAATGGGCCAACGAAGCAGTCATCAGACATAATTATTTATCTGGAGCATTCTAAGCAGTATCTTATTAGTATCACCAGACTTAGTTGGTTTTTTTTTTTTTTTTTTTTTTGTTTGTTTCCATCATGTCGTGGGAATGCCAAATCAAAAAATTCTGTATAATAGTTCAGTTCTATTCACAACTTTCAGCAACAAACGGTTGATTCAATGGTGTAAGATGTGAATTCACTGACAAGGATGACAAGTACCTACATGGATGAAAAATGAGAATTTTCTCTAAAGTTCATGTTCAGTCTGTATAAAATGTTGATTTGAATTATAACTAAATGAATGTCACTTTTTACATTTGAAAGTTGAGACAACATTGTATACCAGTTCAAATGACTCTTAAACTGGTGACCCATCCCAACAAACAAAAGAACCCTGTGTATTGGTGGGAATTCCTGAATATGGATCTCTTTAATTCTTCAATCTTAGGTTGCTTTTACTGACACAAGCAACCAATTTTTGAAATGGCTCTACTCTGTATTTTTACTTTTTCTACTTTATATATAAACATTGGGGTCAACTGGGAACTCTTACTAAATTGGAATATTAGCATAAAAATGCTGTTTATATGAATAAAAAAAAAAAAAAATCTGACCATTGAATTTTCTTTATTTCTGCATAACCATGATGCAAGTTAGGTCATGATAGAAATTGTGAGAGATAAACATCCAAAAGGACTTTTTTTTTTTTTTTTTTTTTTTTTTTTTTTTTTTTTTTTTTTTATTATAAAAGTGCTCAAATGTTGGCCAGCCGAGTAGGATAAAATCTAAAGTGTCGTCTTATTACTTCATGATTTCATGTATTCATTTATTTTTTTATAAAATATATGAAACTTGCTCCTGAAGAGGTGTTTTTACTTACAAAAAAATTCCTAAATGTCACAAATGACTCGTGTTAAAGTTGCCTGAATATGAAATATTAATCAGTGTTTTTTTTTTTTTTTTTTTTTTTTTTTTTTTTGTGTGTGTGTGTGTGAAAAACTTGACATTGGTTCTTAAATTATGTAGATAACTGTAATAAATGGATATGTATTTAAATCATACTGAAAGCATCAGCTCCCATTGAAGTTAAACAGTGATGAGCCTGTTCAGTACTTAGATGGGTGACCATTTTAATTGAAATCGGTGTGCTTTATCTAAGCAAAACTTTGTAAACAACATAACCACATTTGTATTTTCACTTTAAATAAAACTTTTAGATTTTAAAAATGTTTTGCCAATAACATAGAAATATTGAACACTTTTTTTTTTTTTTTTTTTTTTTTTTTAATTCTAAAATAAACTTGTTCAAAAACTAACTTATGAAGGTTGTATTTGATTTTACAATAGGATTCTTAAATTAAACAGTGAAAAAAGTTGGCAGTAAATTAGGTTCTTTTCTAGAATTGCAATAAATTTACAATGTTGTTTCAAAGTGCAGGTTTGTCATATTATGCATTTATTCACTTGGGTTATAATGTTCTTTTGTGACCAAAAATATCTCCATTTATTTCAATCCTCTTGTCCTAAATGACATCTTCTGGAGCAAATTAATGAAAATAGAATATCAGTCAGCAAGAACAGTTTTATCTGACTCTTAGTGTAATTACTGTACTTGATGACTTAGTCTAGGAATGTACTGGGGAATTTTCTAGGAAAATCTTTGCAAAACGATAAAGGTCCCTTCCCCAATACTTTACCTTCTACAGAGGTTCTTAAAATAGTGTAGATAATGTCATAAACTTTAAGTTTTTTGTTTTCCATTTGTTTGAATTGACTTTTCTGATTTCAATAATATCCTGTGACTATCCTGCAGCTCCTATTGTTAATGAAATCCTGTTTACATTTTTAGATCAGGGGAAAATAATACTATAGCTCATCTGGCACATTTCAAAAATCCGGGCTTGGTAAATGAGCATGTATTCAATGTACACTTCCTCAATTAATAAATCTTAGTGACAAGTTCAAGCTTCTGTTGTTTTCTTTATATTTAATGCCCTGTTGGGGGTTAGAGTACAGACTGTATCCTTTGCTGAGAGATAAGACCCTCTCCCAAGGGGGTGTCCTGGATATGATACTAGACTGCATCTGATAGGCTGCAATTCTATAAGTCTAAGGAGTGTGGAGTACCCTTTCATTGTCGTTACTCCCAAGTCCACCCTGACCAAAAGTGGTGATACTTGTTTGAGTCCTATCTCTGGGTCAAATAGATCAGTTTAGAAATTATTTGTATTCGATAGGACAGTGGCACTAAAATTCACATTTGGTGCATTTCTCTATTGTTTAGAATTGGCAGAGATCTTTTCATTACTAATTTGATTAAATCTTTTGTATGCTGATATCTTAGGATCAATTTTGTTCTTAAAGTCAAATCTATCTGTATTAGTTCATTTATTTATTTATTTATTTATTTATTATATGTGTTGACCTGGTTAACTTGTCATGCAAAATGATTTTTAAATCTTGAAAATTTGACCTTTTTGAAGAATGTCCTGGATTTGATACTCTGTTGGTTACAAACTGTATGTTGGGTGGGGGAGAACAAATTTATAGTCTAAACTTACATTTTAAAATCTTAAATCTTATTCATAGAATCAGTTTTGTGTCATTTTGCCCATTTTATGGAAAAACTGTCATAAAAATAACTGGTTTATACTAATAGGCTATTTTGCAGGTTACTTGTTTAGCAAAATGTCTCTTGGATGCTCAGTACACTTGTTTTGCTCTGATAGGGATACTTAATTTGTATATTTAACTGTAAACTGACAACTTTTATTTTAATTTTTTAAAATTTGCTTTTTATCTTTTCAAAGCATAAATCAATTTCATTGATATCTCTTTTATAATTAAACTTATTCAAATGATACTGCTTTTCTGAAATTGTTAAAGATGTTGGCTTTTGATTGATAAAAAAACTAATATTTTAAATTGAACAAGTCTAAAATTTCATTCCTGGAATGTTTAGTGTTCATAAAATAACCAGTTACCGTTCCTGAATGCTGTAACGGTTAACTAAGGAAATGAACAGAGTAAACCAGAGTGGTAGCACTTTCCCTCCAATTTATAGGTCAAATAGATTCGTTGAAATTATATTCAATGGCACAATACACAAAAACCATAAGAAACTGCACAAAAAAGTGAACATCGTTTCCTACTCTGTAAGCATGGAATAAACCTGGACAAAGCCATTTTACTTTGACAATATTAATGATGTTGAGGAAGGCATGAATCCATCTCTTCTCTCCTCAGGGTTGAATAATTGGGCAGGCTAAACTCTTTCACCTTGGTACAGCAATCAGTCTAGAAGAAAAACTCCAAATTTAAACCAACTTCACTCTCTGCTTAAAAATTGACCTTGTGTTGCCTCCTGCCTGTTGTGGAATGACTATTTTTGTTTATTCATTGCATTTATTTTGTTCCAGGCAATGCCAGGAACCTTTGTTAGTTTATGTTCAGTTCCTGGCCTCCTGTTTACAAGTTCCTCAGCCTAATCTCTTGGGTTTATTTTCTTAGCTTTATTAAAAATTTTGAGAGTGAGTTGTCTTTTGCCCTGGTTTTAATGGCAAGCTGAGACTCTACTTAAACTTTCTCTGTCTCAGTGTAACCTTAGTATTGACACCAAGTAAAGTAAAATTTGTTGATATATAAGTTAACCTGGAGGGTGGGTTATAATGACCCAGCCATGTCCTCTGTTGTCACCACCCCCCTTAAAAAAACTCCCATTGCTGTTGCTACTGATGACATGTACTGTTAAAGGAAATGTGATGAAATAAGTCTGTAACATTTCCATGTTGTAGGTCTGCTGGCTCAAGTCTTGATAATTTTGGTTTCAGTTTTCTTTTGGTGCCATTTTTAGGTGGTTAGAATTGTTTTAATTGGGGACTGGATATAGTTGACTTGTATGAGATATTCTTCAAAGTAGATATCACTTTATCTTTTATGAAAGTGAGATCTATAATAATTTACAATGTCCTTTTGCTTTGAATTCCATCTAATGTATTGCATTTTACTTTGGTTTTAGTGATTGATATTTACCCAACTTCTTGTCTGATTTGAAATCAGGTAAATTTTTTTGACTTGAATTCAGTTTTCCTTTTCTTTCTTGACTGGTTGTATAACAAAGTTAAAAACTCACTCTGCCCAGCTCAGTTAGCTGGGGCTGTAGAATACACAGACTGCATCACCAACTAGTGTGGAGTACCCATTCTTGCCATCGCTCCCACTCGGTGGGAACACTTGATAGGGTCCTATCTATGGGTCACTTTATCCTTGATCCTTACTTTATAATGCTGAGTGTTAAGGTAGCATCAAGTACCTTTTTTCCCTCGAGTCTTGGGTATGACTCGACATGGGATTGAACCAAGGTCTCCTGGACCATTGGCAAACTCTAACCATTATGCCAATGTTAGCTGGTGGAAAGATTCATGCTTTTCTTAAGGATGCTATGTGAAACTATTAACTTCAGTTAGGATTTGAACTCTGCTTACCAATTCCATTTCTTCTGATAACTGTTATGCTAAGCGTGCTTTGATGATGAAGCTTGTTAAATTTTCTCTTGAAGTATTCAATATTTATAAACTGAAAAATATTTCTCAATCTGAGATGAGAATTATTTTACTTGGACAAATGTCTTATTTTGGCTTTTTGATGACAACATGCCTGAAGGTGGCCTGAGGATTCAAAGACTGGAATGAAACCCTAACAACCATGAAAGGGTATTTGTCAGTTATTATAATAATATTGTGTATTTTAAAGTATGAGTATTAAGATATTTAGATTTGCTCTCAAGTATTACCCAGTATCTAATACTTGTATTAGAATTGTTTTGAGATTCACTACCATCAAGAAATTCAATATTAATCTCAGAACTAGTTGATTCTCACTGATAGACATTTATAATTGTAGACCTGGTTCAACATAATTATGGTTAATAAAAAATTTATCCTACTGCCAATGTATTTTTAAATAGTATGTTTTGACTTTTTTTTTTTTTTTTTTTTTTTTTTTTTTTTTAAGCTAATTTAAAAATAGTAAACCTCAACCTAATTTAAATATTCACTGATGTGTCCAAGTTAAATTTTAAAGTTATGCTACTGATCAAATTCAATCAGCAATAACAAATCATGTTATTCACTCTGCAAAAGTTCTATAAAAATGAATACCACACACACACACACACACACACACACACACACACAAAAAAAAACTTTTAAAGATATTTGTATGTGCTTCTCTGGAGAATCTCCAACTTGTAGATAAAAATACTTTTTTTCTTAAAAAAAGAATTTGAACTCCTTCCTAGACTTTGGCTGTAGCTAAGATATATAATCTCTGGTAACACTTCCTTTCCGTGTGTGTGTTTTGGGTTTTTTATTTTTTATTTTATGCTCTGAAAGTAATTTTGTTTAGTGTTTCCAGATATTTTGTAAGCTTTAATCTTTAATGTAAGACTTTGTCTATGAGAGGGAAGTTGCACCAGTTTGTCAGATCAAACTCTCTCTACATTGTTATCAGACATAAGCCTTGTGTGGGTGGGTGTTTTAATATTTTGGATCATCTGAATTGCTAGTTTTTGATTTAGGCTAAAAATAATCAAGGCTCAAAAATGAAGCCATGGAAAGTTAAAATGGACAAAAAGAAAATCTGTTTGTAGACCTTTTTTAAAATTCATAAATTTATCCCAACCTCTTAGATTGTTCAGAAAATGTCTGATTTTAGAAAACTTATTCCTGAATTGATTGATAAAACAAGTTTTAACTGGTCACAATATGATCCCTGAACATTTCTGCATTTCTGCTGTTGATTAACAAGGTTATTTACGCCTATACAATAAAACTCTGAAGGTTTTGAAGCCAAGAAATCTTTAAGTGTTGCTTCTACTTCTCCTTTGGAACAGAATGGCTTTAGGTGTAAAATGTCCAAACACTTGAATTTGGTAGGTGAGAGGGATTAGAAGGATGTCCTGGATGTTGCAAAGTCTCGTATCCAAAATTACGACAAAGCTTGATCTCGTACAAAAAAATAAGATGCATCACTTTTTCCATTCCACGCTTAGGGGAATTTATTCTTCAAAATAAA
The DNA here is from genome assembly GCA_963585895.1 of Sepioteuthis lessoniana. Classification (NCBI taxonomy): domain Eukaryota; kingdom Metazoa; phylum Mollusca; class Cephalopoda; order Myopsida; family Loliginidae; genus Sepioteuthis; species Sepioteuthis lessoniana. Next base: position 92,028,410 of record OY757923.1, on the reverse strand, counting down.
ATTCCAAAAAGTGATCAAAAATTAATGAAGACATGTCAATCATTAGGTATGTGAATCTTTTATATAATTATTAAAATAATGTTAAAACAGAATTTAAATGGTTTATACTAAAATTGGACTATTTTCTGAACCACTTCATAAAAGGTGAGTGTCCAGTGCTGATTTCTAACAAGGCCAACAAGTGAAGACAAGATATTAGTGCAATCTTGACCATTTCTTGACTGTTGTTCTTTTTGATTGGTGATCCACATTGTTTCAATAAGCAAACACAAAGGAAAATTCAGTCCAAGTCATCAAAGGAGTCTTACAGGCTTCTATAAATGTAAAACATTGAATCTTTCACGAAATCCCTCAAGCAGATAAGGTAACTAGATTGTTCCTGTTGTAGGTGAATACCTTTTTCTCTTGATTCTCTAAATAAGCTCCAAGCTAATCTCACGAGCATCTGTCAAAAATGACATCCTTTCCATCAGAAGAGTACATGGATGAATAGGAAACTATTAGAACTAATATAAGCTAAATTTTTAATGTCTTTTTACTTGTAAATTCCATTAAATGTAAATCATGTTTTCGTGCAAAATTTCTCTGTGTGTGTTCCTTTTAATCTATCAACAATGGACAGTATTTGAAACAAGATTCACTTTTAAGTAGAGTAAAGCTGGTTTGAATTCGGTCTTCCTTCAAGACTAATTTCTTAAACTAGGCTAAAAGAACCGAATCTGTCCTTGACTTGAACAAATTGGTCTTCCCCCAGAGCAAAATCCTTCCATTGCACTCCTGTTGGGTTGACCATTGCAATGACCCCAAATGGGGGCACTTTGGGTGTACCATTTCTCAATGAATATAATATAATACATATACATCTGGATTCATGCCTTTCCCAAGGGCATTTAGTGTGAAGTGAAATGCAAACAACCTAATCCAGGATTTTAACTTTACTTGTCAAGTTCATTTCCTATGTTAACTGTTTTGTGAAGTGTTCCTCCACCATAAAATGCTTTTCATATTCGGATGCGAATGATATTAGCTTATTTCTTAAAGATCAACACAAAGTAATTAAACACTTTAGTATTTTAAGTAAATAAGAGTGTACAACCTTTACGATAGCTTTTTTTTTTTTTTTTTTTTTTTTTCTAAAATAAAGTAATCTTTTATTTTGACAATTTTCCTTTGTATTTTATTTTTCTACCCAACATACTGTCAATTGAGAAATTAAATAAGGGATGAGTGTATAGTTTTGATTTTGAGCTCTGGTCACAATGACTTCTTGTAGCTCATTTTGTAGAGTATCTGGTGCTCACCTCCCTTTTAATTTATATACCTATCTTATGAGGCAAGGGGAAGGATATTCTTTACTGTTGTATTGACTACCTTTTAGTGACTTTTATTAAATCAAAGTGGGAAGCAGCTAGAATTTTAAAATGAATGGGTAACTTTTTAAGGTAATTGGTCATGTAATTTATGAAAAATTACAGGGTTTTAGAAATGGGTTCTAATGAATGTATTTAATTACTGGGTCACATTGACAATTAAAATCTTAAAGAGTGGACATGAAACATTTCCCTTGCTAATGAAAGCAGAGCTTTTTAGGAAAAAATGAAGATACTGCTCTTAAATCAAGAAACCCTGATTGTTTTGCTGGCCAACATCATTGTTATAACTTACCTATTTAGTTTACCTGCCTGACTGGCAAGTCACTGAAGATTTATCACTTCCATGTATAAAGTCTTAAAATAGGACCAAGATCAAATTGTCAGTTTTTACCTTTTTATATTCTAATAAATGTGCTTACAACCTACTATGTTACTGGTATATCAGGCCCATGTTCTGCTTGGTTGGATTTTTTTCTTTTTTTATACAGGCACGATAGATCACTTGACTAGATTGATTCTGATCAACCATGTTTTTTTGTCTATTATTTCTGGACCTTGAAAACTGTCTGATTATATAAAAACTCTAATTACTTGGCAAGCAAACAAGTTTGTTTTCTCCTCTTTCCCTCATCTTTGTAAGCTAGTTAATAATCTGAAGATTTACTTTTTTGTATTTTTTTCTTCTTGGTACATAGTTTATTTATCTATAACTAAAATTATGTGATATATAGCTAGATTTTTTAAAATTTTATTTAAAGCAATACACTTAAAAATGCTCTCAAAGAAATTGGTAATTGAATAATTGTATGGTATCTTGAACTTTTCTCCTATCAAAATTCTCTATATAACATAACTGAAATACTAATTAGAATCTTATACCTCTCTGAATAGAAGCATCAGTATCATCATGGACTGTTGTGGGTTGTCTTGTAATTGTGTACAGTGTTCTTAGAAATTTAAAAAGATTGTGCTGGTGTTTTTAAATCCCAAAAGTTCCCCCACCTGCTGATGAATAAGTCACCCTCCCCCCCAACCAAAAATTACGGATAAAGAAACTTGTGAATTAGCAAGTTTTCTATCAGTAAATTTTTAGTTTTGCAGCCGACAGGGGAAAATTGAAAACGACATAGATGAGAAAATGTTCAAATTTACTCATAAAATGTATAAAATATATTTGTCCTTTCATGACTCCCAGGTTCACTCTAGTCCAGAGTGGTAGCATTTGATAGCCCTATTTATGGGTCAAATAGATCTGTTTGACATTTAAACTGTGCAAACAAATGACTAATGTTCAATGGAATTGTTAGCGATACATAGCAATACTTGGAATGATTTAACTGTGAAAATGAATGGATAGTATTCAATAGAATGATTTTAGTGTTAAATAGCAATACTTGAAACCCCTTCACAATGTGCAAACAAATGATCAATATTAAATGGAATTATTAGTGTTTGATAGCAATAATGGAAACCATCTGTGTAGAAACACGAGCAATACTCGTGTACCTAAAAATTAGTTCTAACTTGTGTAAAAATAGAATTACTTAAAAAAAAAAAAAAAATAAAATAAAAAAATAAATAAAATTGAATGTGTGCAAATAAATGACTGATGTTAAACTATATTGTTACTGTTGCATCACAATACTTGAAACCATTTAACTGTACAAAAAGAGCTGGGGCTTGTTTAAAAATGTTTTTTATATATATATATATATATATATATATATATATATATATATATATATATATATATATATATATACTTAACTGCCTGATGATTGTTTTACAAAATCTCCATGAATTAAATATTTAATCTAATATTATATAATAGCTCTATCCTAGATATTGAGCACTCTCCATATATTGCACTTGGTTCGACACATACCCACAAAGTGATTTAGTGACAACCAACACTGTTTTATTTATATATATATATATATATATATATATATATATGGCATTAAATCACCCACAAGGGTTGATATACCATAAAAACCAACCGTGATAATTGTGTAAATTATTAGTAGATAGGAATACTAAAGTGCAATTGTAGGGAAGGAGGGGAAAAGTAATTGGTTACTTGAAACTGTTTAAGTGTGCAAGTTATTAGTATTGGAATACTAGAAACTATAACTGCAAACAAATGAAATTGGAATAGTTACTTGAATTATTTGTATTAGATAGGAATACTTGATACCATATAACTTTGCACTTTACAAAAGAATGTAATAGAACATGAAAAAATAATTAAAATAAAAACACAATGGATCAAATTTTGGCATTAAATACTCCATAAGTAGTTGATAGGCTGTTAAACAAATAAACCAAATATGGTCAACAATATTAAGTTTGTTGGGTTTGAGATTTTTTTAGTTTTTCTATTATAAGTATTCTGCACCCTCTAACCACTATTAATGTGGAGGACTAACTATTTTAATACTAATAATAAACCAAGCACTTATTTTTGTCTCTGCAGTCACTTAAGTTTATATATATATATATATATATATTTTTTTTTTTTTTTTTTTTTTTTTTTTTTTTTTTTTTTTTTTTTTTGCTCAAGCTACTTTTCTTTCAAGTTTATTGGATAGCACTCCCATATACTTGACTAACCCTCAGTCTGGACACTTCTCCAAATTTTTTAAAATGTTAAAGCCCTCCAGGCAGACACTTCTGAGAGATGTACATGTTTTTTATTTTTAAATAATTTTATATGTAAACAACAGAATATACCCTTTTGCTCACTTAATTCTAATCCGCCCAACCCTCAGGAGCCCCAAATCTTTAAAACTTGGTCAAATTAAAAACTCATGATCTGTTAAATGCACATGTCTTAAGAGGTGATATGATGTTCTGTGTCTCATTGTATAAGCTTTCACCCCCCTCCTTTTTTTTCCCTGAATGGAAACTAAAGTCCTGTCAAAAGAAAGATGTGTATTACTTATACATTAACTGCTGACACAAGAAAGATTTCTTAGTTGTACAAATTAAAAGAACTTTCTGAATTCTAAAATGCTAACTAATTGAGGTTATATAGTTAAGTGAAAAGCTGGCTGGTCTGGTAAATTTGATCTTCCAGTCATTCATGAATTATAACTTTTTACCAGATTTACTTTAATCCAGCTAAATAGAAACTTTTTCTTTGAATTAACAAATGTTCTAGCCATTGTTTCATCTAGTGAGGCAATGTTATGGGACTCTAAATCTACTGCTGCTCCTTTTGCAGAGGGGTATATCCTCACCCTGAAAAAGACATCTGGCTATGCTATTAAACTGCATCTAGTGGTGAAGATGCAGTTCTAAATCTTTGGAATTGGAGTACCTCTTCATTGCCATTACTTTCAAGTCCACTCTCATCTGGAGTGGTAGTACCTGTTAGTCACATCTATAGATCAAATAGATCTAATTAAAAAAATTTTAGTATTGGATAATTGGAATAATGTGAAACCATATGATTCTAAATTATTAAATTGGAATACTTGAAACCACTTAACTGTTGTTGGTGACCGACTGTTGTCGAGGGCGACTTTTCAATAGCTTCTACACCAAGATGTAGGAAGGTACTACTCCTTTTCCTGGATTACTCCACTTTACCCTTGATATGTACCTTATATTGCTGAGTGTTAAACAAGGAGGTATCGAGTACCAATTTTAAAGTCTTTGGTATGACATGACCTGGGATTGAACCGCAGCTATAATTGTTTACTAAGGATTGTCATTTACTTGAAACCATGTAATTGATGGCAAATTATTGGCATTTGCTAGAAATATGTAAAAACATAACTGCAGACAAATATTAAATAGGTATAGTTACTTTAAACCATGTAATTGTCTAAATCATTATTAGATTAGAATACGTGAAACCATACAAATGTGTGCAATCGAAGGATAGGCACAAAAGTGCAATATCAAAATTTAAAAAAAAAAAACTTCATTGAAAAGGATCATTACAATTAAACATGAGTGAATCAAATTTTGATATTAAATCACTCTGAAGAAGTTAAGATGCCATGAAACAAATCTTATGTACATTGCAAAGTTACTGTTAACTCTTATTTTTCTCTCAAAGAAAGCATTGAGATATTGAGGTTCCAAAGTGGAAGTGTTCCATTTTGTCTTTTGACAATGCCATGAAAGGCAGCTTAGAAGGTTATGGGTGTCTCTCGACAGCCGTGTTTATATCAACAGCCATTAAAAAATTTTTTTAAACTATTAGCAAATAATTCTAAGTCGGGATACACTGACTACATCTCTGCAGAGGGGTAGCCCCCTCCCAGTGAGTGTCCTGGATATAACATTAAACAATCTGATAAGGCTCCAGTAATGTTGGAGTTTTGGAATGTGAAGTATCCTTTCATTGCCATTGTTCCAAGGTCTACTCTGGCTCAGAGTGGTAGCACCTGATAGCACGATCTATGGCTGAAATAGAACCGTTTGACATTTAAACTTTGTGCAAACAAATGATTTATGCTAAACTGAATTGTTAGAAGTAGAACTGATCATTTAACTGTATCAACAAAAGGTTTACAAATCATTTTTGATATCTAAAAACAGGATTGGGCATTAAATAACCAAAAATGGTTGATACGCCATCAAACTCAACCCAACCGTCATCTAGTGATGCAATACTTCAAGCTTGTTATTGAACTTTGAGTATATTGCAAGGGATCATCTTTCAAATATATAAATAGTAGAAGTATTCTATTTTAATAGGCATTTTTAACAATGCCATGAAAGGTTGCACATAAGGTAATTTGTTCCTCAACTCTGGCGTAGCTGTGTTTACATTCACAGCCATACAAAACTTTAAATTCTAAGTCCAGTCCTTTAAATTGTTGTCCAGTTTATTTTCAATCTCCGTAAGTTTGGTAGGTAAACTTTAGAGCTGAACAGGTAAAGCCAGTTGTTTTAGGACATACGAAAGATAGCAACTTCCAGCTGTTGATGGGGGGGGGGGCAAACAGAAAACTTGTTTGTCTTGTATTTTTGTTGGTTGCTCTTATCCATTGGTTATAGTACCCTGCTTTATTTACTGAAGACATAGACTTTCAACACTTCAATGTGCATAAGTCAGCTGTTCTTAAAGCAGGATGTTTTCAACAAGGAAACAAGTTGAAGTATAAGCCAGTTTATTGACGAGTTCCTTACTATAACTAATTGGGGAGATATATATTCACACTCGCTTGAGGTGTGCTTAGCGTAAGTTATCCTCATCAGGAATGGAATTTGTGACTGGGTTCTAATCTTGGATGGAGCTTTTTGCATTTCACATTGCATTAATGCTCTTTGAAAAGGTACAAAACTCTGTCCCTTATACCACTATAGGTAAATAGTAGGGCAGACTAGGTTTGTTTTTTTTTTTTTTTTTTTTTATAGCCTTTGGTTAGGCAACCAGTCTAGGCATAGGAAAAGAATTCAAATCAACTTTACTCTGCTTAAAATTGACCTTGTATCATGGTCTACTTATGTGATTGGAGATATATATCCAAATTCTCAATATAGCAGTACAAATTAGTCCTTCACCCTTTCCTGACTTGAAGCACATTCTTCAAGAATTGGTGTTGGAATGGAAACTCAATTGGTTTGCAGAACATATCTTTTAATCCTAAAAATCTTTTGTGAACCAGTTTTAATAAATTAGGACACATTATCTTAAATTTTTTTTTTTTTTTTTCTTTTATTACAAGTATAATTGCCAATATTATCATTGATAGAAATGCTAATTATCCTTTCACTGAGCTCTTAAAATTGTTTTGCTAATGTTTAAGTTGAAATTATAATAAAGACTTTATTTGACAAAGGGATTTCATGAGATTTTCGTAACCTGCATTGTAAGGACAAATCTTTTCATCTTAGGAAATTTTTAAATGTGGAAAAACTGGTTTCTTATAACTTTTCACATATTCAACAATCTAATTGGTAATGGAATAATCTCATTTTGTGATACTTTATTTTTCTCTGTGTGTATCAAATGCAATTCATTTGTTTGCTTGACCAAAGAAAACTTTATTTCTAGAAATTTTATCAAGGCTTATATTTTTATTTTTTTACCATATCCGTTATGTTCCTTCAGTTTATTTTAATTTAAAAAAAAAAAAAAAAAATTCCCTGTTGTTGGCAGGAAAAAAATTTAATCTACAGTTGTAAATTTTATATCTACAAAATAAAACAAAAAAGATTTGAATATGTAAGACTGAATTTCTAAAAATTAAATTTACCCCCACCTTCAAAAAATATTGTGACATTTTTAAACTGCATAAAACATCTTCTTGACCTTTTTAGAAAAGGTAAATAAAATGTATTTCTTGAATTTTAAAAAACTTAAAAATCATTCGGTGGCAACTTCATTGTGTGTGTGTGTGGGGAGATGATGCATGGCAACCAAAAGTCTCCAGAATTCTAAAAGAAATTCTTTCATTACTTAATGACCAAAAAAAAAAAAATTAAAGAATTTTAGTTGGTGCACATTTCTCTACATATCTTCTATTTATAAAGGTTTTGTAAACTGGACTTTAGTCAGTGATGACTTCATGTATAACAATATGAATGCCAAAAAAAAATCTTCAATAAAATCAAAGTTTTGTAACATAGCCAAATACGAATGTGAAATATACGGATATGTAAAAACATTCAGATATGTGAAACGTTCATATGCATGGGAATCCCGAAACACTGACGACTCTCTTTAGTTCAGGTACGAAATGTTTATTGACTTGAGTTTAGTCTTTCGACACGAGAGAGAAACAATTTTTACTATGCTGACCATTCCATCTGACCCAACAAACGTGCAGCACATCCCGTTGGCCACAAACTGGACTCGCCTCGTCCAGCTTCAAATCTCAACTAACTGACCCAACTGGACTTGCCCAGGTCCGAATCTCAACTGTGTTTTGGTTTTTTTTTTTTGTTTTGTTTTTCTTCAAAATCACCAAGAATCCCAGCCTATCACTTCCGGGCATGACATTTGCACCCCAGCCTCATTTCCTATCTGGGGGGTTTTATGACATCTGTGATTGTCACATCCTCTGCAAGCGTGAACACCTGCACTCAATGTGTGCACATGCACTAAGCTGAATAGTTCTAAGCCTAACTAAACCAAATAAGATATAACCATCGAAAAATGATAATATAAAAAAAATCATTCCGCAATTATATAACAGTTTGGGTATGTATTTTCTCATGTGTAATCAAAATCTAAATTTTTTCCTTGGAAATTTGGAATGGAAATATTCTTGAAATGTAACCTTTTTATTTAATAGTTGCTGAAAATTTTCTTAAAATTCAATAATTTGATTTTTGGTCCTATTTGTTTTTTCTGCTTCAAGTTTCCCTATTCTTTGTTTATACTTCATGTATCATCTTTCTTCATTAACTGATGTTTATTTTAAACTAATTTCTTGTAGAACAAATGAATGGAAAATGATATGCTAAAAAAGGAAAAAAAAATTATTGTAACTTTCTTTTAATAGATTTTTATTTTGTTTGTGGCTTTTCACGGGATAATTTTTTTATTTATTGAAGTTTGCAGGTGGAATAAATATAGTGTTTAGTGGGGGTGTCGTCCTCTAGCATAAGACTACATTCTGCTGGCAAAGCTTAGACACTGACTGTATCATTTTATATAGGTGTATGAACCCTCTCCTGAAATGGTGAAGTTCAAGTTCTGGGAAATGTGCAGTACCCCTTCATCCACTCTGACCTGGAGTGGTAGTACCTATTAGGGTTCAATCTAATGGGTCAAATGGATCTGTTAGAAAATTATTTGTATACAATAAGATCGTAAGCAAAAAGAAAAAATCCCAAGAAACGACTACACCAGATTTGTAACCATGTGATTACCTGAGATAAAGAAATGCTGTTTAAAGAAATCCAACTTGACAAACTAAAATAGTGTATTTAGAATCTCTCCTGAGAACATTTTGCAATATTGCATGTTGATTTATTTATATTTCTCTTCTCACTTCACTTCACTTCAAAGATTACTTTGTTGCCTGTCAGTTAAACAGAGAGCAAAAATTAGTTAAATTGGCTCTGTCATTTCAATGTTTATCATACATACACAGAACTGTCATTTATTGATATATAAACGTGCGTGTACACTTTTTTTTTAATATTATAACGTACATCAATATTAAATGTATTAGGCCTTGTATTGTATCTGGGCAGATTCTAAATGCCAAATGTTCAAGTTGGCTGACCCTAACCTGAGCAGATTCTCAATCTGCAATTATTGGAAATGCCATCACAATTGCTTTCCATTAGAAAATGCTGTAAATAATTATGCTCAAAGAGAAGCAGCAGTCAGACATCTTCTATAACTAGTTCTATATCATACAAGGAGTGTGTGTGTGTGTGTGTGTGTGTTTTTTTGTTTTTTTTTTTTTTAAGCTATATTCTGATTTACTTACATCAGTATGAAGGATTAAAAAATCTTATTTTCATCAATTCATTTCTTTAAAAGTTCATGAAATCTTTACTTGTGCCCAAAGCTCTTGGGTAATGGCAACTATGGATGTAATTGTATTAGAGGAATGGTGAGAGTAGGGTTGTGATCTTATGGTGAAACTTACATTCATGCAGTTTCTCGGCCAAAAAGAGGAAGGAGAGAATAAGACCCCTCTCTGAATGAGCGTTCTGTGAGGCTTCGATAATGCTGGAGCTTTGGAGAATGTGGAGTACCTCTTCATTGCCATCGCTCCCAAGTTCAATCTGAGCTGGAGAGGTAGCACCTGATAAGGTCCTATTTATTTGTCAAATCACTTTGACATTTTAAACTGTATGCAAATAAATGACTTATGCTAAATTGAATTGCTAGAAATAGAACTGCTTGATCATTTAACACTGTAAACAAATGACTTATAGTTAATATTGAATAGAATTATTACTGTTAGATAGTAATGATTGAAAACATTTAACCGTAAAAAAAACCCCAATGTACCAACAAATTAGTTCTAACTCCTTTTAAAAATAAATTAACCCCCCCCCCCCCGTATTCACTTAGAAATCATTCATTTACATGTTTGCAAACAAATGTGATAGTAAATAGAACTTTGTTTTTTTTATAGTAAAAAGATTTGAAGCATTTCTTTGTGCAAATAAAATTTTAAAAAGCTCAGGCTCATTTAAAAAATGTTGTCTACAAAATGTTGACAAATCATTTTATTTGTGTGCATATGTAAAGAGGATTTAGCATTAAATAACCTAAAACGGTTGATATGCCATAAAATGCAACCAAACCGTTCTTTCCCTTCTCTCCTCCCCCCCAAGTGAAAATTAAACAATTTGTAAGTCCATAGCCTGGGGTATTAACTGAATCTTGATCTTAAATGTTCCCCCTCTCCTCTTCCCACTGTGCTTTATGATTAATAAAGTTTTCATATATATATATATATATATATATATATATATATATATATATATATATATATATATAAGCCTTTCATTATTTCCGCTATGAACTTAGTGATTTATGTATGTTTCAATTTTGACAGTGAAAGTCTTTTAATCTGTTCACTCTGCCTCTTTGCTGTGGGCGTGGTATTTCTAGATGAGCTTGTTTTTAAGCCATTTGTATATCAATCAAGCTAGGATATTCTTCACCTAATCACCAGCTGGCTCTTTATTTTAGTTTTAGTTGTATTAACTAATGGAATTATCTGTAGTGTTTTTTTTTTGTTTTTTTTTTGTTTTTTTCATAGTTTTTAGTCATTAAATAAAAAATTAACTGATCTGATACATCTATTGATTCAACATTTTTTTTTCTTACGACTACAATCTTCCAGATTAAATTTAAACAAAACATTTTGATACCTTATTTAACTTAATGGATTTTGCTTTCATTTTGTTCAAAGTACTTTAAACAAGAGGTTCAACTGACTACACAAAACAGCCCTGTCTGCTGGCCTTAGAATATGCTTATTGTGTCCCATACCAAGTGATGACCTCCCCCCACTTAAAATATATATAACAGGTGTCCTAGATTGATATGTGCAAAAGAAAACTACCCACAAATATTAATGTACAATGAATGCAATTCCCTCACCTCTAAGCATAAGAATCTTCTTAGAAACAGGCACACCATGGAGAAGAAGGGTTTCTGCAGTTTATTATTATAGTTTAACTGTTCATAAGTCTTGTAAGGAGCTAATTTATTGAAATCAATGTTCATTTGACAGTAAATGATTGGAAGTATATGAACTAATAAAAGTCGCCATGAGTGGGGTGTGTGTAAATGCTCAAGTTTTATGAAACTACTGGTTTCTGAAACATTTCTGCCATGGGTAAATGATCTGTTGTCTGTATGTTTCTGATACTAACTATACCATTTAATTTTAATTTCTTTGCTGTTAAGCTTGAAAATCTTGTAGAAAAAAAATCATTTGACCATTTTTTTTTTTTTTCTTTTTAAAACTGTTTTCCAGAATTATCTACTTGTTAATTGTTGCAGTTGAAATATTTTAGGTTTGATTTTATAAAGTAATTTTTTTTTTTCATTTAATAAACATGTGTTCTTTGCTAATAAATAAAAATGTGAAGACTTTTCTAATAAGGGGAGTCCGCGTGACATAGTGGTTAACATTCTGGACTGTGATAGTGTAGTAAGCGAGTTCAAATTCCAGTTGTGCTATTGCATCCTTTTTTTTTTTTTTTTTTTGTATCAATAGCATAAGGTGTGAATTCCATTATCATCCCACAACTATGAATTAAATAGTACCATAACTGTCCTTTATTTGGCATTGATTAACCCATAAAGGTTGATATGCTATTAAACAAAGAAACCAAATCTTCCTAAATTTTTTAGTCCAATTTTGAAAATGACATAAATGTAAATATTTGTTTCACTCGCATATCAATCTTATCAATGGTCAGTGATCTAATTCTTTTTTTTTTCCCTTCTCCCCCCCCTCAATTGTTATTCTTATATCATTAAGCTCTGTTCTCATTATTTAATCATGGCTATCCTGCTTTTGAAAGGTGAAATATCTTATGTTAACCTATTTTTAAGTAAAACAAAAACAAACTTGGATTAAATCTATTCAGATCTCTTGAACATTTGTTGAATTGATTTCTAATAACTCTTTAACTCCCCTACCCCTTCTAAAATTTTAGTTTTTCCGTTTTGATAAATGTCCTAATCTACAAATTGCAAAATTATTTTAAAACTGTATTCTTTTTCTTCATACAATATTGTAAGCTATGGGATTAAATCCTATTAACATTATTTATCTATTTAGTTTACCGAGCTTTTGAACCTTCTAAGTTGACTTTAAAAACCTTTAAAGATTTAGCAGTTTTACATCATTGACTGACTAAATGGTAGCCCCCCCTTTTTTTATTTTTATTTATTTTTTTTTTTTTTTGACATTTAACTCTCTTAGTATGGAGGGCAACTGCTAGTTGCCCAAATATATTTAATGCGTGAGACCAAGATGCAACCTCAGTTGGCATTACTTAAAACTTCTGGATCTTGTGCAGTATGCCACCTGAAAATGTCTCTTGCTCAGTATATTTCAGCCTTAAAATTGAGCTTAAAAATTTGTTCCTTGTAAAATGGCTGCTTTTAGAAACATTGGTGAATAATTAAAAAAAACAAAAAAAAAAACACTCTTATAAACAAACTTGTGATATAATTTTACTGTCGATAGTGTATCGTAATTTTGCAAGCGTGTATTCAAGCCATTGAATTTGTTGCCAAATGCAACTCCAAGAAGTTTAATGTATTGAAAGACATTAATGATATTAAAGTTTATTCTGAGAATATGGTTTTATTTGGAAATTATTTTGATATTTCTTAGGATATTTTAAAATTTTTCTCGTCAAGGATTTGAACTCGTGTCGCCGTGTCCATTTCCTACAACAATAACCATTACACCACGGGCACCTCTACCTTGTGTTATATGCACACAAATAATTGAGTATATAAAATTTTTTTTCAATAAAGTTTTAATAGGTGATAGATAAACTTTTGATTTTTAACTGATTTGCTTATATAGTCATCCACTGATTGTATCATAACTCTTCAGTGTGGCTAGGCATGTCGGACACTTGAAGCTGGGATCGAAACCCGCCCAACTTTGTTAGGCTTAGTATCAGATGACTCGGCCGACAAGCACACCACGTCAGTTTGGGAATTATAAGGTATTAAGTAGCAGCAACAGCAGCAGAATTCGTTTGTTTACATTTTATCTTACTGGATACCAGAGTGCTCAATTCGTTCAAATCTTTTTTTTTTTTTTTTTTTTTTTTTTATGCCATACCAATGTTTTACTAAATACATGTCTGAGACTATCCCTTAATCTGGTTTGGTTGTTGGTGTCACTACTTGTGTAACATGTCTTAGGCAGGAATAGCCTGGGAGATCCTATTCCTCTCCAGGTTTGAATTCAGTTTTCCTTTTCTTTGGTCTGTTGCTCTACTAAAGTTGAAGAGCCTAGTCTGTCCCTTACTACATATAACTGAAGAGAGGATTGTTGGCTTTCTTAGGGATATACTGTGAAATACAAAGCCTCTATCAGGATTTGAACTCTGGTATGAAGATAATTGTTATCCTATTAGCAATTACTATTTTTGCTAAAACCAAGGATCAAAGAGAAAATGTTCGAAGATCCCTCGGTGCTTTTTTTTTTTTTTTTTTTTTTTTTTTTTTTTTTTTTTTTTTTTTTATATAATTGAAGTTCTTTGTTATTTACTATGGGCCATCAAGAGATTTTAATATTTTACCCTCAACTTTTTATACTTGAGGAAAAATAATTTATGTAAATTAAGCTATACAGTTTATACAGCATACAATAAATTCTAGTCAAATTTGCGGTTGAAAATGAGGGATAGCTATTTAGTATGGCCAATTATGTAAACATAATTAAAGATGTAATTTTTTTTATTTTTTAATCCATTCAAGAGAATTGACTGTTTATAGCAGGGCTTCTCAAACTCTTTATTTGGGATGTGCACCCTCTTGTAACAAAATTCAATTTCCATTAACCCTCAAGAAATTGAATATTAAATTACAAAACTAATTTATCTGTGTTAACACAATTTACATGAGAAAAGAATCTATAAAATGTAAATGCATATTTTAATTCTTTTAACAAATTTTTAATATGAAGAGCTCTGATATCATGAATATTGCAGGTTTGTGATGCTAAAAAGGTTTAACTGTCAGAGCCACTCATCATTTAGATGACCTGTATGTGAACGACATGTCATGAATAGCTATTACACCCAGTCAGGCATTCTGCTAGGTGTACAATAGCTGGCAACTTGATCCAGTGATTTTATTTCACTTTTTATTTATATATATATATATATATATATATATATATATATATATATATATCCCTTGTAACAGGAAACTGGTAAATTTACTTGTGGACCACTTCAAGACCCTCTGGTTTATAGGGAGTAAAATTTGTGGTTCTAATATGTTCTAAGCTGAATCCACTGTATTTAAACTTTATTTTCACAATTAATTTAAAGAAAAAAATTTTGAATTGCATAATTATTTTATCTTCTATTGGTCCTGATTTTTTTTTTTTTTTTTTTTTTTTTTTCCCTCCTCCCCCAAAATTCTCCAGTTTAGTTGAAATGAAAATTAGTGACACTCCTGCATCGTGTGGAATGTTGCTAATTTTAGTGGAGTGTAAAAAAAAGGTTCTTAGAATTGAGTATTACATAAAGTATGTGGAGGGGTCTTTGCTATGATGGGAGGGTGTTAAAAGGAAACTAGTGGGGGTTCTGATGGCTTTCAAGTGTGTATGTTGACATATTGATTTTTTTTTATTCCCCCCCCCCCAATTACAGGAAATTAAACCCTACTCACAATTGTGCCATCTTTCTCTCTTGAGATGCTGCATTCACTTCCTTGTTTATTACTTTCTAATGCTTCCTCCCACTTTTTAATAAACCTGCCTCTAAGACTTGCCAGTTCCTACACTATGCAGAAATGTAAAACATGTGCGCACAAGCCCCCTCCCCCCCCCTCTTTTCCGCTTTAGCGTGCTCTCTCTCTCTCTCTCTCTCTCTCTCTCTCTCCCAATCCCTGAAAAAATGCGCAGTGTTAATGAGTGTTGCTGTTACCTGACGACACCATCAACAGTTGTGATCGTTCTGTTATTCTTCTCAAAGGAGTGTCTTAAGTTGGCATCTAGCTTTGTTTCTGCTGTGATGGTGCCAAGTCCACTCACTGTTGACTGTTGCTGCCACTGTTGAGATAACCAAAGCTTTGAAAGCTTCCCACACCCACCAAACTGTACTCGTGCTCTTGTTTTTATTTTAAGCCAATATATTCCTCAGCATTCACAAATTCATGCTTGCTTGTTGTGTTTTTTTTTTTTTTTTTTTTTGTTTGTTGTTTGTTTTTTGTTTTTTCTGGGAATTGTCGAAATTGTCTATTAATACATTAGAAAATTTTCATTATTTGGGTGGCATATTGTCAAGCTTTTGAATCTTTGATGTACTTACAACCTAATATAAGTGATCTCCTCAGTGCTCACCTCCCCCGTCCTCCTCATTAAGAAATAAGTCAAGAATTAAGTGTTTCGATTTATAGTTTACTAACTTTTCTCATGCAAATTGTATTAAATTGGTGAATTAGTTGTTTTTGTAATTTAGTATTCAATTAATTTGGGGATGAATGGAAATTTGGTTACTAGGGTGCATAAAGTAGAGAAGCCCTAGTATAAGAAAAAATTTGAAACTAGGGTGTGTGTGGGTCTAGTGACCCCCCCCCACATACTTGCCAAACTGTAATACTCACTGATGTGTGGTGGTGTTTTAACCTTTATCCTTCCCTAGGAATCAACAGGGTCTAATCTAATGTATATGCTTAATGATGAACAGCCCTTAATTTTTATCCATTAAATCTTTTTTAATTATGTTGTGTAATGACTGACCCCAACTTTTGGCTGTGCAAGCCTACAAAAATATTTCAACATGTACTAACAAAAACACTCAAACACTTTTACTTTCAAAACTGTAATAGAATGAAAATTTATGCAATGCTAATGTCTAAGTGAAGGCTTTTAGTTAATAGAATCAAGTTTTTTATGTAACTTTGGGTGTGTAATATACATACACACACACACACACACGTATTATAATTAGTAAACAGTGTTAGGTAAAAATCTTGATTATCTTAATAGCCTTTGTTTAGGCCAAGGCTATTATGTGGGGAGGGAGAGAGAATAGTTTTGATTGTAGTTAAGGTTAGACTTAGAAACAAGATAAGGTTTATCTCTTGTAATGACCTCATGTTTTTGAGATGAAAATTGAAGGTACCCTCCTTAGCAAGTGTTCTGGGTATAACACTAAATTGAATCTGATTGTAAGCCTCCAGTCCTAGACATTCAGGGAATGTGGAGTACCTTTTCATTGACATTACTCGAGGGTTTACTCTAACATGGAGTGGAATACCCTATTAGGGTCCTATGTAGGGGTCAAATAGAACTGTTCAATTATTTATTGAGGATTATTAGTTATTTGAAAATCATACAGCTGTATTTAAATTAAAAAGAATTGCTAATGTTAAATAACATTTGAAACATTTATCTCTATGCAAACAAATAAGATCTAACAACTTTGAAAATAAAGTTATCTACTTACAAATCACATAAAACAGGATTTGGCATTAAATAACTTGCAAAGGTTGATATGCCATAAAGTACTAACTACCCTTTAGGCTTTTGAAATGTACAGAAGATAGGTGAGATATGTCAAATTCATGGCCCTGTTGGTGAAGCTGAGAATATGTTGACTGTATCCTCTGCAGAGAGATAAGATTCTCCTGCAAAAAATGAATAATTTTTGAATCATTTTGATTAATCAAATTGAGTTCTTTGTAATGGTTCGTCTCTCAGATGATTATCTAGCGAGTTTATTCTTGACAAAGATGGTTTCAAGCTGTGAAAATAAATATTCTGGATGTTCATTGTCTTAAACACAATTGGTCACATAATTTTTTTTTTTTTTTTTTTTTTTTTTTAAAGTTTTGTCAAGTCTTCCTCTGGGACGTGTGTGTGTGTGTGTGGGGGGGGGGGGGGTAAAGTGATTTCTTCCTTGGTTGGGTTGTTCTTATTTCAATAGTGAAAGAATGCATCATAATTTGATCTATGATCTTGCACCTCTAAAA
This sequence comes from Sepioteuthis lessoniana, assembly GCA_963585895.1. NCBI lineage: Eukaryota > Metazoa > Mollusca > Cephalopoda > Myopsida > Loliginidae > Sepioteuthis > Sepioteuthis lessoniana. Next base: position 92,010,911 of record OY757923.1, on the reverse strand, counting down.
TAGAAGAATTGAAAATGCATAATCAAAATTTTAATGTTGTTGAAGGTGTGTGTGGGGGGTAGAATAACAAAGGCACTACAGAAATGGCAAAGAAAATTTATCATTTATGGCCAAGGTATCATTGACTGTCCAGTCCAAAACTTGTTTTCTTTCTGGCAATAAGTCATTGACCAACTCAAACCAGCATGCTCATCAGACTTTGATAAGGGTGCTCTAAGAAGAAAAAAATTGGAATGCAATCCATACAAAATTACTCAAGAATTAGTACTTCACCTCAACACATCCCAATCCACAATCTATCACCGCTTGAAAAAAAGACAAGTGAGCAAGCTGGTTCTTTTTGATTTCTTCATACTTTTAGTTAGAAGAATAAAGATCACACATAGTGACAAGTTGTCTTTTAAGGCAGAGAAATGACCCGTTTCTCAAGAATGTCTTTACAGTTGATGAAAATTGCGTCTATTATGACAATGTTCACTGCAAAAGGCAAATTGACAAGGATGAATCTCTGCAGCCTATCCCAAAGATATTCATTTTGGTTTGGTTGGTTGGATTTAATGGCATATCAACCTCTATAGGTTATTTAATGCCAGAGCCTTTTTACACATATATATTTGTAAATGCAAATGTTTAGGTTGGTGATGATTGGGTTTTATGGCAAATTGACCTCTTAAGGGTCACTGAGTGTTAAATTCTTATGTATATAATCTCAAAGCTTTTTGTTTGTATAAACTTGATGGTCGAAGGTGTTGGTAACATAGTCTATATTTTTAATAGGAGGCCAATTGTTTTTAAGGAGTTGATTGTTTTTGAGAGATGTTCATTTTAAGTCTTTTCTAAACGTGTTCAGATACTTATACTATAAACAGCTACAATGTGTGCATGAAAATCTCAAAGCAAAAACAAACATGGTGCATTCAATAAGAGAATCCTTGTTTCTCATTGATGATGCAAGGTCACATTCAGTAAGGAAAGAAACTTGATTTTGGCTGGTCTATTTTACTCCATCCACCATGTTCACCAGACTTTGCACCAAATGATTTTTTTTTTTTTTTTTTTTTTTTTTTTTTTTCTTCATTCTTTACAAAATGGTCTTAATGACCAAAAGTCTTCAAGATCAGGTTCAAGCCTTTTGTGGAAAACCTGAACTCAAAACCAGCTGAATTTTACTGGAGAAGAATCAACAAGCTATTTGATATATGACAAGAGGTGATTCAAAACAGTGGTGAATATACCATGATTAAAATTCATTGCTGAATTATTTTACTAAAACAAAAATTTATTACTCAACTGCATGTGTGCTCATTGTTACAAAATCCTTGATCAGTTTTAAATTTTTATATAGTCGTTGTACTTGTAAAAAAGAAACTTTTTTTCTAAATTGGGAATATTTTCATTTAAAGTTATTTTTAGGCTTTTACGCTGCAGCTACTGGCAAATTTTGTTTTGAAATCTTTGAATTTTCTTTGTATATAAGCATATCAAAGACTTTGAAGAAGGGAACCAACCTTTTCAGCACTTTTACTTTCACTTAAGGATCTGTCAAGTGCAATAAATCTCCATTTATTCTAATATATTTGAACAAGGTATCACCATCTTGATTTTACTGGTTGGATTATTTTCAAAAGCCATTCTTCACTTGCAAAAAATGAATTTTTTTTTTTTTTTTTTTAACTTCACATTGTAATAAGCAAGTCATGATTGATATCTGCAGTGGTGGAGGAGGAAGATTAATATAGCCCCCACCACCACCGTCTATTGACATGTGAAAAATGCACATCTACAGAACTGGATTCTCTGTTACCTCCCTCCCTCTTCTTCCACTTTCAGTGCTCCAGTCAGTTCAGTTCTGCCTGTTTATGTTGCTATGGTGTGCTTGATCAGTGCTAATTAGTGTTGATAACTGCACCATTGTTAATTATATCAAATCTCCTCCTCATCTAATTTTGTATCATTGTAATACTTAGGAAGAAAGTGTTTCAAAAATAAATTCTCTACACACACACACACACACACACGAGACTAGTGAAGTAACCAATACAAATTCTTAGATATTGGCTGTTTTAATTACAAAACCAATTCAGTCCGTTACTATGTTGAAATGATCTGATCCGAAGAATTATTCCTCCAATTGTGTGGTGTGTTTGTTTTTGTTTAACATTCCAGGTAATTTCAGAAGCTATGACTTTAAATAAATATCTAAAATTGTTGTCCTGTGTGTGTGTGTGTTCTTATTTTTAACATGGCTTTTTTTTTTTTTTTTTTTTTTTTTTGGTAAGTTTCCAAAATTCATGTTGGCACATTGCTGCTTAATACCCATTATAATAAGAACTTTTTAATATTGTAATTTTTTTTTTTTAATCCTGATATGAATTAGTCTGGCAATTCTTTGGAGGGGGTGTTAAGGTGAATCAAAAAATCTAATGGTGATCTTGTTCACTCCACTTAGAGAGATAAAGAAAATTGTTTTTGTTGTACAATGGGGAAAAAATATGGCAATCAAGTTTCACTTTGAGTTTTTTATTTTATTTTTGTTATCTAAATTTTTTTTTTTTTTTTTTTTTTTTTTTTTTTTTAACCTAGATAAAACAAAGCTTTTAATTGGTCACATTTGGAAGCCTGATAAGTAAATGTGGATTTAACTTCCCTTTTTTTTTTTTTTTTTTTTTTTTTTTTTTTTTTTTTTTTTTTTTTTCCCCCCTCCAAATCCTATATATTTAATTCCGTGTACTCTTTTCAAACGTGTCTTTGTATGGCAATGAACTGCATCTGATGAGACTTCAGTTCTGGGGTGTGGAGGACCCATTTATTATCACTACTCCCAGGTTCCCTCTGACCTGAAGTGGTCGTACCTGTTAGTCCCATCTATGGGTCAAACAGATCTGCTTAAAACTTTGGACTGTTTGGAGAAAAAAAAAACAAACCCTTAACTGCACAAAAACATGTTATGGTTGCAATTTCTTAACCTCAAGGCATAACTCTTGACAGGATTAAAATCAATTAATATCAATCTTTTCAAATGTCACACATTTTTTTTTTTTTCTCTTAAAAACTGTTAGGATTAAACATAATTCACATTTTGATTGGTGAATTTTATCTAGTGGTGTTTTTTTTTAATCTCAGCTTTTGAATCTGTACTTGCACCACTTTTTTTTTTTTTTTTTTTTTTTTTTTTTTTTTATTACTCACTCGTTTCTGTTTTTGACTATTATAGACATGCTATGAGCTTTTCTTTTAAAGAATTCTTCACGTTAAAAAATGTACTTTGTGCATTTACTATAGATTAGAAGCTTCCAATATTTATGAAGAATCTTAGTTGTGTTCTCAAACGAGTTCTTAAGGATTTGCTTTATATTTTTGTCTGTGAGTGAGCTTAATTAAAAATGTGATTGGCAAGTGTAAAGAGCTTTTATAGTTTATATAGCAAACTGCTTGAATTCAATATTGTCTAAATCATTTGGGCTCTGTAGTTTTTCAGGATAAAAACTTTGTTCCAAGATGTAAGAACATTATTGAAACTTAATGATTCTTACAAAGTTAACTTGAACAAGAAAGTTCAGCTGGCATGAGCTGTAGAATACAGCCACTGCATCTCTGCAGAGAAAATAGACCCCACTGAGTGTCCTGGATATGATGCTAAACCATCTAATGGCAAGGCTCTAGTAATGCTGAAGCTTTGAGAAATGCATGGTACCCTTCATTACCATTACTCTCAGGTCTACTCTGGCATGATGTGGTAGCACTTGATAGGCTCCTGAGTGCAAAAAAAAATGATTTATGTTGAGTTGACTGGTTTGAAAATGATCAGTTTTACACTTAACTGTGTAAACAAATGACTGTTTTAATAGAATTGTTAGTGATACATAGCAATACTTGGAACCATTCAACTTTGTTGACATGTTTACAAATCATATATCTAACATATATGAATAAACTGAATTTGGCATTAATCGACAATGATTGGTTTTAATGGCATATCAACCAAACAAGAACTACAGTCTATAATATGTTAAACACAGTCCACATAGAATCTGGAGCATTTGCTTTCATTAGAAAAACACTTGACGTTCGTTTTTTTTTTTTTTTTTTTTTTTTTTATTTATTTTTATTTTTTCATTTATTTTTTTGAGAACCAAAATATTAATGTTAACCTGATAAATACCCTAAAAAATAACCCTGCAACATGATCCCACTGTTAACCTTTAAAACCATTAGCTACAAAAGTGTAAATATAGATGTAACAATATCATTCCCTAATCTCTTGGCATAAAATAGCCCTTGACAGATTGACATGCTGTTAAATCAGTCACCAACTAACCAACCAAAGTTTTCTGATGAATTAGAAAACTGGTTTCAATGCACTTGTGTATTTTTTTAATGTTTAGATTCTATGGAGGGTCCAGATTAATTTTAAGAAAAAGATTTTACTAGCAAAGAACCTATTTGTTAAAACTTGGATCAGTTACAAGGTTCTAACAAATACTAAAAGTCCATTTCATTTTTCTAAACAATCTCCCTTACAATCTTATAAGAGTCAAAAAGGTCTGTAAACCAATTTATTAAGTTTAGTTGTTTGTTTGTTTGTAAATAATCAAATTTAAGTTTTGATTTGAGGGATTTGGATTATTCATTTTTCCAGTTTTTTTTTTTTTTTTTTTTTTTTTTTTTTTTTACACCTCCAGTTTGAAAAACAAAATAAATTTAAGTGAAATATTATTTTATAAAGTACAGATCAAGGGTAATGTGGGTCAGTCCTGGAAAAGGATTAGCACCCTCCCCTACACCTTGGTGTATTAGCTATTGAAAAGGGAGCCTGTTGGTCACCCTCGACTATGCTCGCCAACTTTTTTTTTCCTTTATTTTTTTTTTTTTTTTTTTTTTTTGTTTACTGTCCCTTGGGTCCATCAAGTATTCATACTAAACATGGGACCTCTACAACTGTTTGGTCTCTAGAGGATAGGCAGGCTCTTCCAGATTATTGATATAATTCAAGATATGTTTGACACTTATATCAAACAAATGTCGTTTTTTTTTTTTTTTTTTTTTTTTTTTTTTAAAAGCTGCAGTGAGGGAATAGGTGGGGGAGTTATACAGAATGCCAAACTTGGGAATATTACATTACATCTCTTCACTTTTGTATTTGACAAAAACTCAAATGTCAGAATTTAATTTTCCAAAGTTCCTTTATATATTTGAAAGAACTTGTCATTGTTCAAAACTTCCATGTCAGTGTCCAATTCCTCTATTTGTTGAATAAAATTCCCACTATGACTTTTTCTTTCTCCCTACCCCTTTTCTTTTTCCTTGTCATTTTTTTTTTCTTTTTTCATTAAGTTTCTTAATTTCCAGTCATTCTCTGGTCATTAACTGATGGAACGTTAAATTTTTGGTTTTATAGACCTATTGTAGCCCTATCAGCTACACATATCTAAGATCTCTGGAAAAAAGCAGTTGTCTGTGATGTCAGCTAACAGAATTTCTCACTGCTACCATAAACAAACTCTGATTTCAACAATAACATCAGTTTTGTTGGTGAGTGGAGAATTTCAATCCTAACAAAAGCTACTTTTTGAGAAAAATTAAATCTGCGAACCATTTCAAAGGTAGTTTCTAACTGTTGAGCAAAACTGGTTGCATTTGTAAGTTCTTCTTGCCAGATGTATTTCATTATTATTCATAATTAAAGAGTCATTCTGTTTTGACATCATAAAATTTTGCCACTCACACACATGGTAGACTGTCAGATATGCTACTCTTCTCTACTATATAAAAGCTGTCACTGAGGAAAAACTTCGGTTTTGCAGTGGGCCCTTTGCCTGGAGGCAAAGGAGAGAATTTGAGCTCTTTTCAGTTGTACCAGCATGCACCTCTACCATAACCCATTTAGCTGAGGCTGTAGAATATACTGACTGCATCTCTACAGTGGGGTAATACCCTCCTCCCCAATGAGTGTCTTGGATGTGACATTAAATAATCTGATGGTGAGGCTCCAGTACCCCTTCATTGCCATTGCTCCCAGGTCTACTCTAGCCCCGAACGGTAGCACCTGATAGGATTCTATCTATGGGTCAAATAGAACTTTGACATTTTAAACTGTGTGCAAATCAATGAGTAATGTTGGCTAGTCATTAGTGTTAAATAGCAATACTTGTAACTACTTCAGTCTGCAAACAAATGATTAATATTGAATTGCATTATAAGTGTTAGATTGCAATAATTGAAACCATTTGTGTAGGAACAATAGCAATACTAGTGTGCAAACAAATTAGTTCTAACTCATCTAAAAATGAATTTACTGACAAACTAATCTCTTGTACATATCTATTTGAATGTGTGCAACTTGTTACGAGTATGTAGTTCTACCTGAAACCATTTAACTGTGTGCAAATAGATGAGCTCATTTGTTTAAAAATGTTTACAAATCATATTTTATATGTATAAATAAGAATTGGCATTAAATAACCTGCAATAATTGTCATAAAACCCTTACCAGATGCCTCTCTTTTTGGCCTAGCAGAAGATGACAAGCTCCATCCAGTGGTTGATGCTAGAATTTGACTAATCATAGCCACAGTCTCCAAAGTTCTTTTTAAGGCCTGAACAACAGAAGTCAGTCAGCAGCCTTTTTCAAGGCTAAAATATGAAGGTCACACTAACAGTCCTTTTGGGATTACTAAGTCTTGCTTCTATTTTTGATCCTTTTATAAGGATCTTTGCAGTCACCACTAGATGATGACAGCAATCAGCCAGCCAAACACTATGGACACTTGGAGCTAAATACCAGTCCACAAGCAAATGACACTGTTTGTCTTATTTTCTTTGAGGCCCAGTCAACTTACACTAGCGACTGATGTCCCAGTTTATTAAACTGGGACATCAATAATCCAGCCTTAGTGACCTGATGTCACCAGATTCCTGACCCAGCAGCTATACTTACAACCTGCCCAAGAACATCAAGACTCTATCCTGATCTTCTGGACTGGCTGTCGCCAAGAACTTTAAGACAGCCATGTCTACGTTTTCAATCTGAACACACTGTACCTTGCAACATTTTCAACACTGCTGAGACTACATGAACCATACACAACCACAATGATTCTACACACATGCTAACTTTTTGTGTATGATTAACCCAATAAAAACCTAGCTTTTTAAAACTTCTTGCTTCAGTCATCCTTGCCTAGTCTGTATCAACATCCTTTCATTTATAAATGTTTGCAGGATTAACATATTTATCGGCTCTGCAACAGATTTGATGATAGTCTTATAAATATAATGAACTGTTTCATTGGATCATTGTATATTGTGCCCTAATTCCACAAAGAAAATAACATTAAAATTGTGTGATTTAAAGAAAATAGTCTTAGTGAAAAAATTTATTCAGATTTGAAAATATTCAGTTTTTCTTTGATACCTGGATCACATTGAGTTGATTACCCCCTCCAGTATTAAAAAAAAATATTTGATTACTTTTTTTTTTTTTTAAACTTATTTTGTAATGTATCCTGTTTGTAATATAATCACATTGATATCAGTAATATTATACCGAGCCTTCAATTCCTTTTATAGAAGAAAGGTCTTCTACCAAAAATAAACAAAAAAACTGCCGAATTTCTAAGGCAGATTATTACTCTTATGGGTTTCTATTGTGAAAATAGTTTTCTCTTTTTTTTCTTTTTTTTTCTTTTTTTTTACCTAAGTGCAGTCCATCTGATGAGCCTTGTCACATGTAGCTTCCTTCTCAAAAAAAGGTTGTCTATGCCTGTATAAAATCAATTGTATCTGTTTTTAGATTATTTGTGTAGTGTTTTTGTTGATCTTTTAAATGCTAATGTAAAATATTGCTTACAGAAGTGATTGATGCTTATTTTTCTTTATACAACTGGGTTCTGTAAACTTGTTTGATTGTCTAACCCTTTTTTTTTTTTCTTTTTCAAATGATTGTTTTTAATACAAGATAGCTAACTGAGGTTAATAATGACAATTACATTTTTAGAGGTGAAGGTTATCTGATGAGATTAAGAGTCAGAATTAAGACTGTTTAGTTGCATGTTTCACATTTGATGTCTTTTGAAATCTATGAAAGAAAATCCTGCCCCCTCCCACATCTAATTAGAGCTGTAGGAGCTGCATACTATTTGAATGTTTTAATTTGTTTTTCATAAGTTGTTGCACTAAAAAAGAAAAATTAATATCGGCAATAGCTAAAAAATTTCATTCATTGGAACCTGGCTTTTTAAAATAGAATGGGGCTTTAAAGTTATTTCATTATTATAGTTATAAAATATAAAATTTTCCAAAGTAAAATCTTTAATCTAAGTTTTGGTGCTTCTGAGATAAAATAATCAAATGCATTAAAATGATGTTTGAAGACTTTAGTATCTTTCAATTGCGGCACAATATGAAAAGCAATAGCTTTTAGAATTTTTTTAAAAAGCTTTGCCAAAGATAAGATATATATATATATATATATATATATATATATATATATATCCACAGACAGACCTGTTTCGTTCTATCAGAACTCTTCAGTGTGGCTAGACAGGCTAGATCCCGAAGCTGGGATCAAAACCTGGCTGATTGAAATGCCAAGATTCTACCACTCAGCCACGAGGAAACCAGCGGAAAAGAAGAAAATTTAAACGGATATCTCACATTTGTTTACACACATCCGCTTAAACATATATTTGTGTGTGATAACTTCTGTATTGGTAAGATTAATTTATTCATAGATAATTAATCAATAAATCTAAATTGTATATTTGCCATTATTTTTGACTCTACTGTTGGTGTTTATCAGGTAGTTTGTTCATTCCTTCCTCTCCAATAAAATTCAGCAGGTTTTAAGCTCAAATTTTCCACAAATGTTGTCACCTGATTTTTAAAACTTTTGTCATTCTAAGAAATTTATAGAGAACAAAAAAATAGAAATATGGCTTGGTGCAAAATCTGAATAGGACGGATGGGGTAGAACAGATCAGCCTAAAATCTAAGATAGAATCTTGCATGATTCTTGCTGAATGTGGCCTGGCATTATGGAGAAACACTATAATTCTAGTGATGTGTGCATGATATTTGTTATATATTTGAGAATATAAGTCTACATTGATTATCTGGTTGTGGTTAAAAAAACTCAAATTGAATTATACCCTGGTAATCCCCCTCCCCCATTCCACACAGCATAACTTTTCTTCTATGAGGCTCTGTTAGGTTTGGCTGCAGAGATTTATTCTTTTGTGCTGAACATTGTCATAAAAGACTTCTCTTTTTTTTTTTTTTTTTTTTTTTCCTCTTTTTCTCTCCCTCCCAACTGTAATGATAATCTCAACAGGTTGTTTCTCTGCCTTGAAAGAAGACTTGTCGCTATGGATATGCAATCTTTATTCTAAGATTATGAGGAAGCCAAATGCTCAGCCTGCTTACTTTTTATTTTTTTTTATTTTTTATTTTTTTGTGTGGATTGGAGTCTACTGATTCTCTCAAAGCATTTTGACAGACCAAGATGCTCATCAAACCTAAGTTGACCTCTCAATAGCATGTTGCCAGAACAAAACTTTAAAAGCTAGTTTTGGATTTGGTAGTTAACGGTACCTTGGCCATAAACACAAGTTTTCATAGTTTCTTTTTAGCTTTGTTATTCTTAAACTCTAACAGTACAGGTTGATTATACACTTTCAGTTTCTTCATTTTAGGAGTGAGAGATCAGAGATTAAATTATGATACACTCTCTTGTACTACTGAAATAAGAATGACCTGAAGGCACTCCTTAATCACAGAATTTCCAGTTGCTTGGAAGTGCATAGTTACAATTCATTTTTTAAAAAAAATGACTCTACCACGCATATATATATATATATGTGTGTGTGTTTGCTGTTTTAATATTTGATAGAGCATATGTAGATATGTTAAGATCGCATACTGTCAACGATACTTGGTGGTTTACCTTTTTGGCTAAATGATTGTGTTGAGTGTATATAATCCAACAAAAATGGCACATTTGGGGAAATACACTTAAAATGTGCTTTGAGATTAGACATTTCCAGTCCCGTTTTTCAACTGAATTTTAAAACCTCTTAAGTCAGTGTCCATGTTGAATTCTTTACTTTTTAACCATACAAATTCTTGATATAACAAGTATAAAATGCTAATAAAGCATCAGCAACATGGACTACTGCTTTGACCCCCACTCCTAACAAGTTGATAGATCATCTTGTGATCTCTTTATATCCTTTACATTCTTTTAAAGGTCTTTTATGAAAGGATTTATATTTGAAAATACTGTTTGGGTTAGTCTAGAAATGGTTGGATGCATTCTATAGAAACACCTTAAGTTTTACAAAAATGGGATGGTTTTATAGGTAGATTCTTACAATCTCCTCTCTCTCAGACCTTTTCTTTATGTAATATTTAATAATTCCTATATTCGTATCTTATCTCTTGTAAGATGAGCATTTACTTGAAATTATTTAAATGCTTTTGTCATCTCTTAATTTTATTTCTTTGAACCCAATTTAAGGATTAGTCTTTGAATGTTGGATTTTGTTTTAATGCAGTTTAACTTTATTTTTTAGTTTTAAGAAAGGAATCAGCTTACTTTAAGAAAATGCTACCCCCCCCAAAAAAAAAATCAATGTAAAAGGTTGAATTTAATGCACAGGAAATTCTGATATGTTAAGAGTTGAAGGTTAAATATGTTAGTAAACAGTTTATTGTAGCTGCTGCTGCTGTTGCCACCACAACCACATGTTACCATTGTGACAAGGAAGTCTCTTTAAACCCAATATTAGAAAATGTTCTGATTTTAAGCATCTGTATGTATACTTTAAATTTACATTAACTTTTCTTTAATTATATATAACATCTATGTACTGACTATATCTCATAGACAATTGCAGTTGATCATATAATTAAAACTAGCTTTTTTTTAAATTTTATTTCATGTCTAATCTTTCTAAGAACTCAGGTGGACAATAAAAGGCTGTATTCTTTGATAAAACCTCTGATAGTTCTCAGGTGACCTTGGGTCACTGGCAATACAAAGCTATTGATGAAAAGTAGATTACTTGACTATTAATTCTCTTTCTGTCCATGCATTATTTTCTTTTTTAACCTTGGACTGCTGTCATAGTGACCTCCAGCCTCTGTCTTTGCTTGACTAATTATCTGGTTGTGGTGGAACTTCAACATTTACAATTGACCACTCCAAACCTACTTTACACTGATCATTCTTTCCTTCTAGTGTTTGAGAAATGTCTACAATTCTATAAATGATTCAGGTAGATACTGAAATAAATACCATGGAAATAGTAGAGCTGGCTAGTGTGACAAGAATTGTCTGCTGACTAGAAATTATGGTAATGGGAGAATGATCATGATAGCTATGGCAGGTTGGCATTCTTTCTTCCCTCCTCACCACTCTTGGCCAACTACTGTTATACTGATGCTGCTGTGGCAGTCATCATTACAGCCAGCCATCTTTGCTGTTGTAGGTGAAAGGAAGTGGACAACAAGAGACATGAATAGTTGGGTAGAATCAATATGGCTGAACATTATCACCTGTATGTGTGTGCTATCCTCTTTTACCTTTTTGTTGCTACCCGATCTTTTTTTCTTTCTTTATCATCTCTAGAAGAATGTCCTTCAGAGATGAATAAAGTTCAATCTAGAAATTTATTGCTATTGGGATATTACTCATTTATATGAAAATAGTTAAATAATTAATACTAGAATATTTTTGTATGTATCCTCTCTCTTTTGTTTGCCATGTGCAAAAAAATACATTAAAATAGCAATCAAGTTTAGGATATGAACTAAAAAGCATTTTCACTTTGTATTAAAAGAAAAAATTCTTGTGCAAAATGATCAACTTCAGTGATGCTTTCTTATTTCTTTTGTTGTCATTGCACAAGACTTGCATTCTCATCAAATGACTTTAGAATCAGAAATTCTTTGACTAAGATGTCTACTAAATTGACAGGGCCCAGAAGACTGATTCTCTGCAGAGAGGGGTATAGCCCCTACCCAAATGGTGTGTCTGAGTATGGTACTAAAATGCATCTGATTGTGAGGCTTCAGTTCTGGAGATCTAGTGTGTGTAGTATCCCTTCATTGCCATTACTCCCAGGTCTATGCTGAACTGAGCTTAAAACAACTACATAAAAAAAAATCTAAATATAAACATGCAATGTATGCAATTCCCTAACCTTGACATTGAGGCATAAAATAACCTCAGACTGGTTGACATGTTGTTTTTTTTTTTTTTTTTTTTTTTTTTGACTCTCCTGAAATGAATTTCATAATTCTTGTTTCAATTTCATTTTGTTGAGTCAAATTTTCAAAAACACAATTTAATTTTAAACCCACTTGTATTTAATTTAATTCTTTTTTTTTTTATTTACCTGTTCAATCTTTAGTATTGATACTCTAAAATTTGAATCTTTTTTTTTTTTTTTTTTTTTTTATACATAATGTCTTAAAATTACTATACTGTAAATTTTGTAACTGTTCAGAGTAATTAAATATTTGGATTTACTAAGATTAAGAGAACTATTGATATTTGCTGTGAGCAACAACAAAAAAAAAAGATTTGTAATGTCAATCAGTTCACATCCCGGATGGAGTTGTCTTTGTTTCATTTCATGCTGCTATGCACTCAGCTATGTGAAAATAAAGTAGACTGGGTTCTTTAGGGCTTGGTTAGGCAACCAGTCAAGAAGGAAAACTGAATTAAAACAAGCTGTACTCTGCTTAAAAATTGACTTTGTCTCATCCTACCTGTAGCAGAGAGGATGAGTAAATATATGAATAATTTTCGTCTCTAAATTCTTACCTATTGGATTTGTGGATATTAAATGCTCCACTGCCAAATCAGACTGACAATCATTTTCTGGATCCTTTGGATTTCAGAGCCTGAAAATCTAATATTTTTTTGCAATGGTAGTTTCACTAAAGAGTACAGCAGACCTCTTTGCTATGGATGTTTCACTAAATTGCATAAAGATTTATATAAATTTTTGAAAATTTGAAGATAGGAAATAAATATACAGGAAAACTGGTTTTCCTAATTGAAACTATTTTCTTGATTGTCAAAATCTACTAAATAGTTTACACTACAGAAATGCATAGGGTTTTCAGCTAACATTGATGGTGGAATTAAATGCATAAAAGAGTTGACTCTGGTAGCTAAGGGGTTAATCTTTTGCCAATTTATAATAGTGGATCTATTTAAAAACTTGTTTCAAACTTTGATAGCTTTATCTGGTACAAGATTTCAATAATAGAGCTCTTGAATTAACTTGAGTTTTCTCATACACTGTTTTTTTTATATATATATATATATATATATATATATATATATATATATGTGACTTTGAGATCTAAATTTTAGTATGTGAAGGTTGCATCATTTGTATGTAAATAGTTGGCCAAGACTTGGATTTCCGGCTGCAAAAGGTCTTGGTTGTTGCAACATATTGAATATTTTGTGTGTGGCAATGAAATGCTGAAAGAAGTTCAAATCTCGATGGAGACATTTCTTATTGAAGCTTAATTTGAGTGTCTGATGATTGTTTATATTGTCACAGGAAATACTAGAAATGAATATTAAGTTGATTTTTTTTTTTTTTTTTTTTTTTCACTTTCGTAGGTTGAAAGTGCTGCAAACGTTGAAAGTATTTCAAAGAAATCTCAGGAACCCTCCTCAAAATATCTCGAAGACCGTGACACTTGCTTGGCATACTTTGAACAGTGGTGTGAACATGATCAGGTGGAGTTTGTGCAACTACTTTTCTCACGGATGTGCCACTACCAACATGGACAAATCAACACATTCCTTAAACCAATGCTGCAAAGAGACTTCATTTCGGGATTACCTGGTAAGTTGCTGTTGTTACTGCATCAATTCCCAAGAAAACTGCAGTAAAATATTAATTTTACAGGGAGATGCACAAGTTGCTATTCAATTTTTTTTTTTTTTTTTTTTTTTTTCTCTTAGTTAGCTTGAAACAATGTTATATCTTCCTCAAATGTCCTAAATTATAAATAAGTTTACTTTTTAAAATGATGACTTTGGTGATACCTCGTATAAATTCTGATATTTAAAAAAAAAAATTGTAATTTTTATAAGTCATGATTTGTATATTAAAGTTATGTTAGTGTATTTAGATAAAGAGAATCTCTGAGAAAAATGGAAATTATTCTAATCTAATTAAGGATTAGCACTTTCCATTGGTCTAATGAGTAGTGTTCACCAATGGTCTGGTAGACTGGGGTTCAATCCCAGGCTGAGTCATACCAAAGACTCAAAAAATGGTACTTGATGCCGCTTTGCTTAATTCGGCATAAGGTGATGATCAAGGGTAAAGTGGAGAAATCCTGGGAAAGGAATAGTGCCCTCCCCTACACTTCGGTGTAGTAGCTATTGAAAAAGGAGCCTTTGGGCTACCCTCGACTAAGGTTGCCAACTTTACTTAGTTACTTTCCAGCTATAAATAAGTTAAATATGCACAAAAGTGCATTTCAGCCCAATTGGCTGGGGCTGTAGAATACACTGACTGCATCTTTGCTGAGGGGTTAAGACCACCCCCCTCAAAGAGTGTCCTGGATATGAGACTAAACCATCTGATGGTGAGGCTCCACTAATCCTGGAGCTTTGGGAAATGCGGAGTAGCCCTTCATTGCCATTGCTCTTAGGTCCTATATATGGGTCAAATAGAACCGTTTGACATTTAAAGTGAGTGCAAACAAAGATAATTATGCTAAATTGAATTGTTAATAATAGAACCATTTGATCATTTAACTGTGTGTAAAGAAATGATTGTTCAATTGAATTGTTAGTGATACATAGCAATGCTTGGAACCATTTAACTGTGTAAATAACCTACAATGGTTGATATGCCATAAAACCCAACCAAACCAAAAGTGCATCTGCTAGAATAGAATGGAAATTTCTGTGAGTGTTTCTTTACTTATGCTAACATCAAAATTGCCTACATGTTAAATCATTCATAAATATGCAATGTGTACTACATGTACTAACAAATGGCATCTAATTTGCATGATTTTAAAAAGCTGGTTATAATGAAATAGCTATCCAAGTGTTACGACTTTATGATCGTCGTGTCAACATTAAAACATTTCAGTTTAAATCTTTGTCAGGACTTAATGGTGAAAAATTTTTGCTTGAACAATGGATGTTTTTTAAATAACACAAAATTTATATATATATATATATATATATATATATATATATATATATATATATATATATATATACACTGTCTCTTCTCTTTTCATATTGTCGGCTTTATTTCCATTATTTACTTACACACACACGTTGTCGTTTACAATATATTGTACCATGCCTTTTTAAATATATCAAAGTCAATTTCATTATCATTAAAAAGAATATGAAAGTATGTGTTAACAATATTCCTTTAGGAAAACTTAGAATATGAAAATGTTTTTTGAAAGTACAAGAACGTGATTATCTTGAAGGTTGTTTTGCTTTTATTTATTAATTTTTTTTTTTCCTTCAGGGAAGGGACTTGATCACATTGCTGAAAATATCCTAACTTACTTGGATGCTAAAAGTCTATGTTCAGCTGAACTTGTTTGTAAAGAATGGTACAGAGTTATATCTGAGGGCATGTTATGGAAGAAATTGATAGAAAGAATGGTTCGGACTGATACTCTCTGGAGAGGATTGGCAGAAAGACGAGGCTGGTAAGAACCTTTGTTTTTAAGTTTTTAACACTACTAATAAATACTGTCTGTCTGTCTCTCTCATGATTCTTTTGAATCCAAGTATAATGCTCACATGGTACTCGTTTATCATTTACTTTATAAAATACAATTAGTGCATAAACTGTTTGATATCCTCAGAATGTCAAAGCTTGGCAAATCAAGTAATGAAAAATTTTAATATTAAAGCGTTTGTTTAAAAAAAAAAAAAAAAAAAATTCTCTCTCTCTCTCTCAAGTTGTGACTATGCATTTCAAAGTTTAAATGTTCTAAACACAATCAGAAATTACCTGATTATATAGTATCTTCATAGGTCTTTCTTATTACAGTAGTGAAAGAGTACACATCATAATTTAATCTATGATGTTTCACCCTTAAAATGAAACTTTATATACACACACAACATGGAATGTTGTTTAAGAATAACAAATGCTGCAGAAACTGCTTTGAAAATTTCTTGTGTTTATGGCTGGGGTGTCATTACTGACCACCAAGTGTTGCATATTGACCTCCGACCTGGCCAAGCTGTCAAAAGAAGAAATGCACCTGTGTAAATAACAGGTGCATCCGGTCGAAGATAAAAAAGAAAAGAACGTTATTTAAAAAAAAAACAAAAGTGAGTGGGCATAGAACAATGATATAACCCGGGGTGAGACAGGAAGTCAGGCAGTTGGAGAGAAGATGCTGGAATGAGAACTGTCCCAGCAGAGGCTGGGCCCCCAGGCCCCCGGTTAAGCAGCCCAGGAGAACAGGAAAGAAACGCTGTTATGGCCAGAAGAGTTGGGGTCAATATGTTGCAGTTCTGTTCAGTCTCCAACTCACCTCTCACACGGTAAAACCTTTCGTAACCCTTTCGAATAAAGTGAAAGGTATATTTTTCTAAAGAACTGTGTCCGCTCGTTATTATTGCGTCTGTATGTTTCTGCATGCATCTGCATATGAGTATACAACACGAAGTCCAAAACTGGTTTTCAAACTTTTGTTCTGGTGATACATCATTGAGAAATGAATTGGTCCAAGACATCAGACCTTTTATCAAGATGCTTTAAGAAAATTAATGGAATGCAATCAGCACAAAAGTAACAACAAATTAGCACTTGAACTCAATACATCTCAATCTACAATCTGTCACCATTTGGAAAAGATAGGGAAAGTGTGAAAACTGGGTGTTTGGGTTCCTTATACTTTAAGAATAAGATCACGCATCCATAGCAACAAGTCGTCTTTCAAGATTGAGAAATGACTCGTTTCTCAAGAATGTTATTACAGGTGATGAAAAAAAAAACTGGTCTTTTTATGATGGCATTCAATGCAAAAGGTAGTGGATTTGACAAGGCTGAATCTTCCTAATCTACTTGAAGGCAATAACATTGTTTATGTAAATATACTTTTTATAGAAAAGTTATGTTGTAGGTATGGTGGGATCACTATGGTATTCATTTTTGACTTTTTAAACTGCAATCGGACACTCACTGCAGATTTATGTTAACAGCTGCAACATGTGCATGAAAATCTAAGAAAACGCCCCACACTCATCAAATAAGAGAAATGTGCTTCTGCCTGATAACGCAAGGCCACATTCAGCAAGAATCATGCGGGGTGGGGGATACTGGATTTAGGTTAGGTTGTTCTACCATATTCACCAGACCTTGCAACAAGGTCTGGTGAATATGGTAGAACACTCAATCTTTTTTCATTCTTTACAAAATGCTCTGAATGACAAAATGTCTTAAGATCAAATGAAAATGTGAGTGGAAAACTTCTTGGGTTTGAAAGCAGCAGAATTTTATTTGAGGGAAATCGGCAAACTATCTGAAATAACAAGTAGTGATTCAAAATGATGGCAAATATAGTATTGATTGAAATTAATTCATTGTTAGATTATTCATGAATTTTATTGAAACTTTTGGAGAAAACTTGAGCTCAGAACCAGCTGAATTTTATTTGATAGGAATCCAGAAACTGATGAATGGCAAATATACTTTTGATTAAAATTAATTCATTAAATTATTCAGGGGTGAACTATATTTTATTAAAACGGAAATTTGACTCAACCACATGCGTTTCAGAAAAATTGATATCATTTGGTAATCTAATAACTTGACCAATGCTCTTTCAAATGGTTTGAAATTTTTACAGTATGTGTAAAAGAAAACGAACATGTGTAGAATTTTTTTTTTTTTTTTTTTTTTTTTTTTTTACACTTGCTGTTTAAATTTGAAATCAGTTGAACTAGAATTTGTCAACAAAATGAGAAACTTTTCTGGAACACCCTGTAATGTAGTTTTCTGTATCTGAACAAACATAAGTTAGGACAACTGGCAGTTGGACTTAGTGACTGTTTACTCTATCCTGACTCTATATATCATCATTTTTTTCAGGCCAACTTGAGAATTCCCTTTTTCTCTTCTGCCATCTGTCTCCATCTAGTTTCCTAGCAGGTCCCCTCTCGACTGCATCACCGTTAATGTAAGTTCTTGCTGGTCAGCCAACACTGGTGTGTCCATGTGTAAGACTCCATAATAGTGTAGCTTATGAGTTTGGTCTTGGTTCTCTAGCATATCTCATTTGTCTTACTTTAACGGTTTGTGAGATGGGAGGTAAGTGGCTGTACAGCTGCTGCTTTGTTGAGTGCTGCTTCCAAGATTTATTCAAAACTGCACATAGCATTCTTGTAGTTTTTTTTTTTTTTTTTTTTTTTTTTTTTTTTTTTTTTTTAGTTCAGGTGGTGCATCCCTTTGATAGTACTGGAACAGCCACTGCTTGGAAGAATTCCTATTTTATTTTATCAGATCTGGTTTTTATATAATCAACAACCTGTTGATGGGTGTTCACCCCTTTCCTTATGTATATGTTGATATCACTTTCAGTTGATGAGATTGCTACCAGAGCATATAAACTAATTTCAGGGTCTTGCTGCTTAAAGTAGAGATGGCTCCTTGTTTAAAGTACATGACCTGTTTATTTGCATTCGAGTTGAGACCAGTGTTGCTTTCTGCAGTTTATGCAATAAGAATTCGGTTTGGGCACATGTATTTGCAAGTTATTGTCAGTTTCTTGTCTTATAATGTGAAGCCAATTTTTTAAAAATCTACTGATGTTCATCGTAGATAATCTTGGCAGATTAGATGTAGGGTATTAGTTTATCTCCTTACAAAACTACAGTGACGTTTTTGAAGAAGTCAGTATTACCACGTGAACCATTTGCTGTTTTGTTTTTTTTTTTGTTTTTTTTTTTGTAAGGCATTATTGTAACAGTTTGTTTGGAAAGACCAAATGCTATTTGCTTCATCTTTCCTTTACATATGGAATCAAATGCCTTGGAGAAATCTACAATGTTGCCTCTAGATTATTTGCATGTACTCCTTTGATTTGATAGATCAGGATGTGAAGTTTTGGATTGATTTCTCCAAAATCGGTTCTGATTTTTTTCATAAGAATTTTCTTGACTTCATGTTTGATGTGAATGAGAAGTTGGGTATTATAAAGTAAGAGTTATGTCTATAGTTCTTTGTGATTCTAAGGTTGTCTTTCTTGGAGAGGATGCAACCTTTCATCCACTTCTCTTCTTTGTTTATATAAAGCTTTTCATAATCAAAGAAGTATATTGTCAAATTTCTTTGTATTCCATACTTCAGGATTTTTTTTTTTTTTTTTTTTTTTTTTTTGAGGCCTGTGGCTTCTCTAATTTTTTTTCATTTAATTTTTTATTTTATTCAATATTGTGTAAAGTTCTTCCTCTGTAAACTGTCTAAATTTAATGGCTAGTTGACTTTTTTTTTTTTTTTTTTTTTTTTTTTTTCCCCTGTAGGTTTATTAGGGATTTCAGGAGGGTTTCTAGGGAAATTCTGGAAATTTTCTTCCCACTTATGTCTTCTTGGCTGGCAGCTTTTAGTTTTGCTCTCAAGATACTTTTCCATCTGCTTGCTTCATATATTGTCAGCTGTCTTGTACTGAATTTCTTATTGATTTTGGCCTTGAATATATCCTAGTTGTTCTTTGGTATGTTTGTGTTAGTTCTCTCTGGGCTTTAAGGTTCTATGCATTGTTGTTGGTTTTCTTTTTAAGGATTTTTTCCTAGTTTTTCTCTGCTATTGACTCTGAGGGAACTCTGCATTTGGCTCTTGGTTTGGTTGGCATACACTTGACTGTTTCTTAGTTATATTGTTTGTTTATATCCATATTGGCAAATGAGGACCAATCATGTGAAGCTTTACTTGTTATTTCTGTGTAGACTTGGGTGAATCTTTGTAGTTGATTCTATGATTGGAAGATGCTCCTTCAAAAGAGGAGTATACCTCAGTTTAAAGCAGTACTTATCTGCTTGTTTATAAATATAGGATTTTGCTGTGCTCTAGGGTTATTTAGGTAGGTGTGAGTCTAAAGTTGTTTTTTTTTCTCCTCCAATATTTTGGCATACAAGCCTGTTCACAGGGAAAGTGCTGTTAGATATTCACTTCTGTCATTGCCTATATGAGCATTTATATCCCCACCAATGATCAGAACATTGTTTGAGAATGTGTCTGAAAAGGGAAGATAACTTGTTATCGTAGGTGGTGATGTTAGTTTCATTACAAGTATTGGTGAGATTATTGCAAGAGACTTGTTGTGCGGAGGTTACCTTTTTAAATGAAGCAAACTTTTTCTGTTGGATTTTCTTTTATCTTTTATAACTTTAATTTTTAGGCATGAAGATTGCAGTGGTAGCATTAAGTTTTCCCATGCAGGCAGATATTAACACAAATGTCCCTTCATTGCTGGGATCATAATATTTTGGTTCTAGTTTGCTATTATCATATTTATGTTCCTGTACACGTCTAATTCTGCTCAACTGCTGATGCAGTAAGCTCAGGTAGCTGGTTTATTGTATTTAATGCAAAAAAACTTAACATAGCCCAAACCAAACCGACTTAGAAATTGCTCTGTTGCTGATTTTTTTTCAAATACTAGAGCCAGATCTTTAACCTGAATGTGATATGCTCCTTGCAGTTTCAACATGTGGTTTGACGAGCCTAGGTTTCGCCCCACCCACTCCCAGGTCAATAGATGCCATCTTTATTGATGAGTAGCAGTAGTTTCCTATCTGAACTATTTGATCCTTGCTGTTGACTCATGATATTTTTCTGCCAAGCATCTGGTGAAGTGTACTGTTGACCTCCCTTTGGATTCACATCCATGTTGCACCCTCTGGTTTTCATTGCTCTTACTTGTATATTACTCTCTTCTCTTTGGGATTGTTATTCAGTAACAAACCAGGACAGGATAAGCAATTGTTTGGATATTGCAGAGTTTGACCGTTTCAATTTTCTTGTCGGTTATCTACATCTCCAGTGCTCCATTTGTAGGGTTTTGATAATATAAGTTTTCCTTCTCAAAAAAATTTTATTTTATTTTTGTTATTTCCTTAAGTTTTAACTTGATCCAATTATTCTATTTTAATCAGGTAATGTAGATTCAGCTTATTCTTCCATTTCTTGTATAGGCAGTTTTTTTTTTGTTTTTTTTTTTCCCCCTTCTGAGATGATGTTAGTTGTTACATATTATAAAAGATATGTAAAGGGTATTACACTTGTCTACTTTTCCAACCTTTTTTTTTTCTCAAGACAGTCTAGTTGTAAATAGAGTAGTAATAGACGAAACAGTTGTTATTGCAAGGAAACTTTTAACTCTTTATACATTAGATGGCCAGCATGTAAGTGTTTTCTTCTGCATGTCTAAGATTACTGTGAGATGGAAAAAGTAAACTAGGGTAAGACCATTTATGTATTTATCTGTTTTATATGCTTTAACGACTTTAATTACCATCTCTGGGTAAATGTTTCAGTAACCCCCACCCCATAAAAATGTTGCTCTCCCACTAGACAAATATAAAATAACTGAGGCTTCCATTCAACACTTGCTGAAGAAAACACTTTGCTATTACTCCCTTTTCAAGTAGCCTGTCTTAAAGAGAAGACACAAAAAAATCTCAAATTGGGTAGACGTTTAAAACCAAAAAGCACACACACACACACTTTAATTCAATTTTTTGAAACTAAACAAGAAAAATGCAGAGCAACATAATTTTCCATTGTGCATGTATATCAAAAACTATTTAGGTATTGTTTTTATCTTGATAATGCAAGTAAACTGATTAATAATTAACTATTATTCCCCCCCCCCCGGTTTATGTTGTGGTTTTATTTGTTGAAACTGCTATCCTGCTAACATGAATGTACAAGGAGGTACACACGAGTGAATCCTGTCCTGATTCTTCTCGTGTCCAACCTGTGAGCAAGCGAGCCAGCCATCATTCTGAACAGCATAGTATTTTCAAGTTACCCTTAAACCTTTAAAAGCACAAGTATGCTGATGAATGAGAAACAAAAGATTGCATCTTCGACAGAAGTGATGATCATCTATAATCCCCTCCCAAAATGGTGGGGGGGGAGATATATATATATATATATATATATATATACACACACACACACACACACACACACACACACTACAAGTGGGACATAGACAAGCATAAAAAAAAAAACAAGCTGCCCTCTTAGAATTTAATAAATCCTACAGATATATTTATCTTGATAAAACTTATGGAATCTGGCCAGAATTTGCTTTGGAAGATCATAAAGGGTTGTTTTAAATGTTTGAGGCTCAGCAGATAACTCATTGAACAAGTCTGAAGAATAGCTCAGTTGTCCAGGCAGAACAATAACAGCAAAGACTTAATTTTAATGACTAACAACTTGGACTATTATATGGGGTGTGTTATGTTTTAATCTAACTTTTTGATTATATAGGAGTACTGTTTCCCTCCCCCCACTTTGAGATATATATATCTCAATTTCCACACTTTTGCCTTCCTGTCAGCTGGGGTTGTAGAATACACCAACTGCATCTCAGCTGGAGGGTAACCCCTCCCCTCCCGGCCACCTGTTGGGCATGGGTGGCGCCCTGTGATACTTAAGGCAGTTGAACAATACTTGGCCCTGCAACTGAGTGATCGAGTTACTTGCAACACACCACTTTGGTCATTACTGGGCTAGATGGGTGGTCAGCAAATTTCCAACCCTTATTGTTTAGGTACTAGGTGATGGCTGAGGGTCAATTGTGAATTTGACCGGTACTGAAAGTTTGAAATTGGCAACCTACTCCCAGCTTGAGTATACTGTTCATGTATCCCTATCTCAACTAATGTGTATGTTTTCTCCTTGATATATTTTCAACACAAGTTGGATTTGTGGTGGAGCACACAGCCAGTGAAAAAATAAACATTACTTATTGTCTTCAAACGAAACAAAGCCTGTCAAAATCAGACTCTGAGAATGAGGTAGCAGACTTTCCCCAGATTCATTGTCACCAAATCTTTTGGAGGAAGTCTGCCTAGCTAAATTCTCCTCTTTCCTCAAAGAAAAAGTTATTTCAACAAGAGCCACTCCAAAAAAACTTGAGGAAAAACTGGAATGGAAACTTGCTTGTTGAGGTGGACAACCAGAGGCAGGCAGAGAATGTACTAAAAATGAAGTTTTCATACTACAAAATGCAGAGCCTACTCGCATGAAAGACTTAACATGTCTAAAGGAGTGTTGTCAGAAGTAGGGAGTTGGTCTTGACTATAGAAGAGATGTTAGCCTTCCTGGGGAAAGTGGAGTTAAAAAAAACAAACATAATCTCCATTAGAAAAGGCAAAGAACAAATTCAGACCAACACTTACATCCTGACATTTAACCAACCCTATACTCTCAGGAGGTGAAGACTAGCTTATGTCTTAAGAGGATTCAGCAATATGTCCCAGCATCCCTAAGGTGCTTCAAATGCCAAAAGTATGGATATCACTGGAAATCCTGTAGAGGACACTATACATGAACTAAATGTGGTGAAAAGACCCCCTTTATCATATGAAGGAAGATTGCTTGAAGGAAATTAGATGTGTAAACTGCCAACAAGATAATCCGGCTTTCACAAGATCTTGCGATGTTTACAAAAAGAAACAAATAAGAGGAATGTGTCCTTCCTGGAAGCAAGTAAAATAGTAGGGACCTATATAGAAAATGGTCACACCTCTGTTGCATGGAGGGCAGATACAATCAATCAAGACAACAAATATAGAATTCAACTGGAGAAATTGATCCAGTTTGAAGCGAATGTTGAGCCAAAGTTTCGAGAGCACTTGAAGAAAAAAAACTACAATTGACTGAATTTTACCAACAACAAATTAAAAATAAGAGAAATCCAATGAAGTAGTCCAAACAAAAACACACTTAGGATCTACCACTCCAACATGAACTATTCCTGAAAGTGCCAAATCTCAAAAAAAAAAAAAAAAGTCACCAATCTGTTGACCAAAAACCATCAAAGACAGACTAACAAAAACTTGTTGGAGTTAGGGTAGCCATTTTGTTTTCATTTATAATACAAAAAGTAGGCCTAAGTAACAAGGCTGGGGTATATATGGCTATTTGTCATTGCTCATATATGATTGGCCAATCTACTGCTGCTATTGATAGACAAGTCTGTTTGGTAGCATTTTGTAGATGGCAGATGCATCTAATGAGGTCTCCCCCCCCCCGTTTGGAGGTAAAAGATGGAATCTTCCACCTTTTTAAAATAAATACATATTAAAATGAAAAATGAATGATTTTTTTTTTTTTTTAAATTATCAGTAATTTTTTTTGTTCGACACAAAAACTTTAGGGACTTTTTTTTGTTTGTTTGTTAGGATTAATTAGCTAGTTTAACATCATAACCAGAACCCTCATTTGGAGGGGTTTTAGCCTTCCACTGAGATGCAGTCGATGTATTCTTCTCCCCCATCAACTGAGCTATTAATGCCTAATTTACTAAGTTGACTCAATTGCCTACTTTAATCTTTCTGAAAGTGTTTAATTTGATTCCCGTCATTGGCTTTTAAACATGTCGGCTACAGTTTTCTGTTTCAGTGTATTGTAAAAGAATGGACCCTTTATATATTTCATCATGTATAAACTGAAATTTTATATCAATGTTTTCATCTTTGACAAATGACTGGGTTTTTTGTCAAAACAAATATGGACTGATTATCACAATGAATAGTTGTTGGGTGTTTAAGGGACTCTAGTTCTGTCATAGTTTTCAGTGGTGCCTTAAGATCTAGGGCTTCTTGACTTGCTAATGAGATAGCAATAAATTCCACTTCACATGTTGACAAAGTGACTGAATTTTGCTTCTTAGATTTCCACAAAATCATTGGGTTATTTTCTGCCAATCTAAAGCAAAATCTGCTCATGCTTTTTCTATCACTTAAATTAGCTTAATCTGCATCACAAAATTCTAATTTCAAGGGTTTAAATATTAGTGACTGATGGTGTTTTTTTTTTAAATATCGTAAGATGTCCTTTGCTTGGAAAATAGAAAGAATATGGTTTTGCTAGATCTTGAGACAAGCTAGTCACCGTATAACAAATGTCTGGTCTTATTGCAACCATTAATATATCTCGGACTGCCAATAATTTCACGGTAAGGTTTGCTATCAAAGCGACTTTGTCACTTGTTTTCTTTATATCAATTTCACATGGGGTTGAGCAGTTTGCAATCTGCTGTATCGAACTTTGATAATATCTTCTTGATATATCTAGATTAATTCATTTTAATAGTACTATTTTCGCATTCAGATTGTATTCCTAAAAACCAAGATGATTTCCCCCAAGATCATTTTGAATTTAGATTTCAGTTTTCTCTCGATTTGCATAAGGTGTTCCTCAAATTTTGAAGCTATTTGTACAAGGGTTAATGGGTGACTGCACAAAATTTTGTGAAGTTAAATAAGTATGGAATGTTTTATTCCCAGTTTGACGGCTCTGTTTTAACCCATATAAGGATTTTTCACGTTTCCAAACATAATTCTTACCTTCAAAGCCTTCTCGTGGCTCAACATATATTTTATGGTCTAAGAGGGCATTTAAATATGCTCTCTTAACATCCCTATGATAAATTAACGAGTCATACTAGACGGTTATTTGCAATGGTAACCTTATGGAAGCCATATTTGTTGTGGAGGCAAAAGTTTCTCTGATCCTTGCCATATATTTGTGAGTAGCCTTTGGCCACAGAACTAGCTTTATACTCATGACTTCTGTCACTTTTACTTTTTATAGTACCCCCCCCCACCTACTACCGACAATAGTTTTATTTCTTGGAGCCTTTTGCCATTCAAAAGTATTATTTCCGACTAAGGAATCAAATTCCCTTTGCATTGCCAAAATCCAGCTCTTGGTCGATAGTTAATGACCTCAGTATAGTTAGTAGGGGGTTGTACACATTGTACAACACTAATCAATTCAACTAATTAAAAATTTTTGACTACAAAAAAATCAGGCTTTCTTTGTCAGATTGGATGTCATCTTATTTGCCCTTCCCCTTCGATGTTTAGGCTATCTTTCGGTTGTACTTCATATATAATGGTTATGAAGTCTGGTAATTCAGTATTTTTATCCTGTTTTGATAGTGGGCTATTGTCATAAGAGTCGGTGAATTTTACACACCTAACACATAGCTGTTGTTTCCGGAAAATAAATCAAGTAAGCTGGACTTTGTCTATCATAGCTAACAAAAATGCCTTTTTCACAGTGAGAATCTAACTTAGTTTTATTTTGTACATCAGAAAAACAAGTTGTACCAAAAGTATGCATCTTTAAGTTTGGTCTTGAACCGGTAAAATTTTCATATGAGGTTTTTCTTGTGTTTTTATTATAATGATTTCTAATATACACTGAAGCCATCAATGTGCAAACCCATTAGTTTTTGGGCATTTTTGACTCCATAAGGAAATACTTGCACTAGAAAATAAAGTTCCCCATGACCATTCAGCGGTTCCATTTTGATGCGGAGAATAAGGAGCTGACTGCTTGTGTTTGTTTCTATGAAGTAACAGTTAAAAAGATTCAGAAGTGATCTTCGTTCATAAACATTTTACATGGCCGTAAGGGGGTGATGTCAGCTAGATATTTCGTTGTCGCGAGCAAAGTGTCAGACTTGTTTTACGTATTTATAACCATCTTTTGCTAAGGGTTGAATGAAGCCTGCTAAACCATTGTGTACAAGTGCAAGAATTTTTGTTGCCTTGCAATCCAAAGTTTTATTTCTGTCATTAGACGTCATCCCTTGAATGCATATATCACAGTTAAGAGAATAATTTGGTGTCTGTTTTAGCTTCATTCCTTTTACTAAGTTGGGCAACTTTTTAATATCAGATTTGTTACAGTTGCCTAAGGTTTTATGCCAATTATGCAAGTCGTAAGTGGCATTTCTAGCAGAAACAATATTTTCAGATAATACAAACATTCTCTCTGTTGTGTTGAAAACTGCTCCATTAGGGTAAATCAACTGGCCATTGTCACAGTCAAAACTCATATGTGCATTTTTTTTTTTTTTTTTTTTTTTTCTTGTTGTTGTGGCTTGTACTGAAAGTATATTTTGGTTGAAAGTTTGTGTTATATATAAGCATTTTAAAGAGACATTTACACGTCTTCTTTGCTATTGCGTAGATAAGTGCTCTATATTATTCACTTGGCTCCTGTCAGCTAATTCAACAAAATTGTTCCCTGGTTCAAAATTTTGGTCAAAATTAATAAATTTTGATTTATCAGTTATTACATGTTTGGTAGCATCACAGTTGACCAATAAATTATTCTTGTCCAAAGAAATAGGTTTGACCTTTTAGAATAGGTTCTTAAATTCTGACAAAAATCTTTTTGCCTTTTATATTAAAAAGCTTTGTGGCCTTTCTTACAAATGTAATGAATGTCTTCCCTGGGGTGAGGATTTGATAGTCTTCTCTACTATACTGAGGTTTCTGGTAATTGTTTCTTGTTGATTTATAATCGTATGGAGACTAGGTACTTACCCCAAGTTTATTCCTTGGATTAATCTTTTTAAATGTGGTCTTCACGTGTAATATTTTTAGATTCATATGCTCTGTTTCTTCATAACTTCTTAAACGTACCTTAAATTCAGAAAAGTCAACATTTTCTTCTGGGTTATGACTGTTTTAAAAGGCTTAAAATTCGGAGGTAATCCATTCAAAACCATGGCAACTAAAAATCCATCGCTTATAACTTCACAGCTTCTTTCAGAGTATTTGAAATATTCTATCCTTATTATATAGTCTGTAATACACTCTGATTCCAATCTTCTCAAAGATGTTAGCTCTGTATAGAGGGAAATAACTTTCGGCTTTTCTTTTGAGAAATAATGTTGCCTTAATATTGTTAAGGCCTTTCTTCTATTGTCTCGTGCATCACTAGTGACAGACTTATCAAATACTGAATGAGCTCTGCAAAGATGGTAGCATTCTTTTCTACAAAATCTATATCATCATTTTGATCTGTTGGTGCCAGTATGATTTGGTGTAAATCTTGAATTCTAAGATATCCCAGGAACTTCACTTCCCACAACTCGTACAGGGATTCATCACCATCAAAAGTCTTGCTGCCCTCAGCCCATAACCTGTTGAAATTCTGGTAGCCATCTTGTACTCTTTGTATCACAACTGAAAACACCTTCTTGGTAACACGGTCATAATACATACTGGTATTTGTTGTTGCTCATATGTACTTTAATCATCTCTTATTGGCCAATCTACTGCTGCTACTGATGGGTAAGTCGATAAATATTTGCTAGCAATTTGCAGACAGCTAATACACCTGATGTGGTCCCCCCCCCCAACAATCCAATAATTTGTCTCCTAAAAAAACAAGGACAACTTAAACAAAAACCACAAGCTCCCATTGACCAAGCTGGGAAAATACAGATGAACACCAAAGTAATCCATGAAAGACCAGGAATTGCATTTAAACTGCCCTCAGCTAAAATTCCATACAGCTCCCGCAACATCAAGTAGAAAGACATCTATAAGAATGAATAAACTGTGCAACCCTCACAGATTGACAAACACCTACAAAGATCCTATAGTATAGAAAGTATGGATAGTGACAGATTACATAGTTGTCAACCTTAATCTAGAAAAGATAATGAATAACTACAATACTTGAAACCATTTCACTGTGGGCAAACAAATAAACTTTCTTTTTTTCTTTTTTTTTTTTTTTTTTTTTTTTTTTTTGTTAATCTCTCACATATTGTGCATATCTATTTAAATGTGTGCAAACAAGACTAAAGCTAAATTGTTACTGTTATATAGCAATTCTCAAAACCATTTAACTGTGTTAGACAGTCGGCCGGGGCTGTAGAATACAAAACTGCTTCTCTGTAAAGAGGTAAGATCCCTCCCTAGTGAGTGCCCTGGATATGACACTAATCAATTTGATGTTGAGGTTCTAGTAATGCTGGAGCTTTGGGAAATGCAGAGTACCCCTTTGTTGCCATCACTCCCAGGTCCACTCTGGCTCAGAGTAGCACCTGATAGGGTCTTATTTGTGGGTCACACAGCACTAAACTGCATACTTATGCTAAACTGAAATGTTTGAAATAGAACTGTTTTAATACGCAACTGTTTGTAAACAAAACCTAAACTTATTCGTTTGAAATTTAATTCAGCATTAAATGACCCAAAAAGGGTTGATATGCTGTAAAACAAAACAACTGACCAACCAACCATTTAACTGTGTGCAAACAAATGATTAAAAGTAAATAAATGATTTGTATTAGATAGAAATACTAAATCACTGAAAAATGAGCTTGTTTAAAAATGTCGTAATTAACAAAGTGTTTACAAATCCTATGTATTTAATAAGTCTTAACAGGATTTGACATTAAACAACCTACAATGTTTGATATGACATAAAACCAAACTTATAAATGATAACCATTTAGCTGTCTGCAAACAAATGTTTGTTAAATTAAATTGTGAGTGTTACATAGCAATACTTGAAACCATTTAACTGTGTGCAAACAAATAACTGGTGTTAAATTGTTAGTCTTTTTCTAAGGTCTGGTCATCTGATTAGGTAATCCGTTGGATTGTCAAAATCCCATAAGAGTTTCTTATTCTCCAGGGCAGATGTTGGGTTGTGTACATACCATTTGTTTGTGTGGTCAACTTTCTAATAAGTTTATGGGGGTGGGATTTACAAGGAATTGTTGTTGCTGAACAGTATTGTTTGAAATACAAATTAAGTAGAATCTTGTATAAATGTACACAAAATTTATACAATATAAAAAGAATGGGACCATTGTATAAAAACAAGCTATGTAATAACATTGTGTTGGAGCTGATGTTCCAGTTACATAGTATATATTTGAAATGATAAGAAAAAAATCTAAATAGTGGAAATTGAGTTTTATCCTTAAAATGGTTGTTTGTGTTTTTTTTTTTTTTTTTTTTACATTAGTGTGGTGATAAAATGTAAGAAATCAAATGAATTCTTTCTATTGATGTGTGAGAACAGATAACTTTAAAGGCTCTCCTATACAAGGATCATTCAATAAATAAAGTGAATATTGCCTAAGGAGTTAACAATAAGCAGCATTGTTTACAGTTGCAGCTTTTTTTTTTTTTTTCCAAGGAAATCAATAGTGATGAGTCCTTTCATGACCCAAAACACGAACAGCATGACCTTCTTTACTGAATGCTGTACCCAGAAATTTTATTTACTGGAGAGTGAGCACATTTCTACACTATAAAAACTTTCCACTTGGGCTTGTAGTAGGTAAACCCATGTTTATCCAATTTTAAAAAAAATTTTTCCCTCTGAATTTCACTAGCTTACACTAGTCAACCACCAAATACTTCATGACAGACCTCTATTCAAGCTTGAAATGCTTCAATTTCTCCAATATTTTGAATAATTCCAAAAGCTATTGTCTAATAATTTTTGTATGATTTTTTAAGTTTCAATGGTGTTATCAACATAAACCTTCTCACTAACTGACAATGTTAGCCCTGTTGTAAATCAAACCACTTAACTAAAATGGTAACTGACATACTTTACAAAGCAAATCTTAGAATTTTACATACAATTTTGTTAGGTTTTTTTCTTTCTTTTAAATTTACATTAATTTGACAAAATTTGATTAAATAAACAATTATACATGTCTTCTATGAAATTTCTACAGGTGTAACTTTTTTTTTTTTTTTTCTTTAATAAAACATTTTCTTTTCTAACTAGGTTTTGAGTGTTCATAGATAAACGTTCTTCAGAGTGTACAATTTTTATATTTGACAGATTTTTACTTTAATAAGTCAATCACTGTTTGAGAATGTTACATCAACAAAATTTAATTGCTGTTAATAAGGAAAAAAAAAAATTTAATATTGGCAATTTTCTGCTTATTAAAGATCTGGGTTCAATTCCAGGTCGCGTCATACCAAAGACTTTAAAAATGGTACTTGATAATTCCTTGCTTAACACTCAGCAATATAAGGTAATTATCAAGGGTAAAATGGAGCCATCCTTGGAAAGGAGTAGCGCCTTCCCCTACACTTCGGTGTAGTAGCTATTGAAAAAAGAGCCTTATGGTCGCCAACTTTACTTCAGTTTTCAAATTGAAAACAATTAAATGCATTTCTTATTAAAAGTTTAACTAATATAAACCTTCAACCAACTTTTGAGTTGTCTTTGAAGGAAATCTGTAATCATTGATCTCGCAGTAATTCGGTCTATAGATACATTTTAGTCCACCTTCCTCCTATAAGAATAAACATTTTTCTTTTTCTCTAAAAGTGTCCTCTTGGTTTATATAAGTAGATAAATTCATCTATCAAAAAATTTCAATTTATCAAAAATTGAAATATTCTTGATTGATAAAGTTATCTACTTATTTAAACCAAAAAAAAAACTTTGGATTTTATTTGAATACATACTACTTGCTGTTTGCATGCCATTCATCAAATTCTGAAATTTGGTTGTGAACTTTTACTCTTTAATGTGGTAACAGGAGGGTCAATATCTCCCGCCTCTCCTTTGAACTCTTGGCAGATTTTTAGTTGTGACATCGTTTGGATTTTGAATATTCAATTAGCAAAAGCAGAAAGACTTAGATTTTCAAAGTATTAAATTTGCATTTTTTTTTTTTTTTTTTTTTTTTTTTTTTTTTTTTTCCCCCTTAATCATGGTGCCTGTAAATTTGTAATGGTTATCCTGCTTAATATTGACACTGCCTGAATTTAAATCGTTATAATGAATTTAAATCGTTATATTCTATCAAGAATAAAAATAATTTAAATACTTTAAACATTTATAGTGTTCTGTGTTCTTAGTAAATGGACTGTAGAGATTTATATTTGAAGTAAATAAATGACTCTGGCAGATGGCTTTTGCTTTAACTAAAGACTGAGTTTTTGGTCTACTTTTATGTTTAACAAAACCGAAGAAATAACCTAAATTGCTCTGCATAAAATATTTTATAAAAGTTTTTAATTAGCTTTTAAAATTAAGCTAATTTTGGTTCTGCATCTCTCTAATGTATGGGTTAGACTTTGCATTATTCTCCAAATGCCATAATTACTTGTGTATAACACGCACCTCTAACTTTGGACTAAGAAATTCTTGTGGTGGTGGTGGTAGGTAGTTCTTGTGTATAGTATGCCCTGACTTTTTAGAATTTGGAGCAACTAAATTGAACCTAAATTTAGCATTTTAAACTTTTTAACAGTTTGTACTGACTAAAAATAAGAATTTATATAAATTTACATTAGATCTTAAAGTACAATTTACTGTAATTAGCACAAACACATGGAGACTTTCACATAAAAGAAAAAAAAGCAACCAGCTGGTGGCAAAAATAAGTTCTCATTAAGAGAAACAATTAGGAAAATAACTCCTCCTATGGATATTTCACTATAATAGCATAAAACATTAGTTTGGATGATAGATATAACTTTTGGTCATTCTGTTTCAATTATGGGGAAGCATGTGGCTGGTGGGGGGCGTAATTATATAGTTCTCTTGTATGTTTAGCCCTATCTTCTTGGGCTGAATAAACAGGGGAAAATAGTGTCTTTTTAAACAAATAATTATGGTATACAAATTTGATTCATATTGAATTTTGTTCTCTGCATTTTTGATATGCAAGTAGACCAATCAAAAGCAGTCTTTGACAAATTTTAAAATGTTTGTTTCAATTTACGTAACATTTTCCCAACAATGCCGCTGTCTCTTTAAATGTCTTCATCTGTAACTCATGCAATCCTGGCAATACTTCTAGTTCCTCA
This sequence comes from Sepioteuthis lessoniana, assembly GCA_963585895.1. NCBI lineage: Eukaryota > Metazoa > Mollusca > Cephalopoda > Myopsida > Loliginidae > Sepioteuthis > Sepioteuthis lessoniana. The sequence continues at coordinate 91,978,030 of OY757923.1, read as the reverse complement.
TTAGTACTGGGTAATTTGCTGTGTCAATATTCTTATCTTGACCCTTTTTTTTCCCCCCCTTTAATCCTAAAGGCATTATAGGCTTTCTATCATCTAGCTTGGCCCTCTTCTGGACTGAAAAGTTTATTGGTTGATGTCATATTTACTGTTGATGACTTTGACCAATGGGATCCAAGCATTGTGACATGAATGGAAGAAGTGTGTGAACTGCTAAGGTGACCATTAAAAAAAAAATAAACCTCATTTGGTGACATTCCATGGGTGTTTTGGTCACCCTTTGAATTTACAGCTGACTCTCGTATATGTGAAACAGTAAGATTTCATAAAACAGAAATAGGTCCTTCACTTTTTATTCGCTGGGTAGATGAAGTAGAGGGTATCATTATCAAACCTACGATTCTTATAAAATTTATACGTAGGAATCTGTTCTTGGAAGTGGCTTTAACTTTCTCACACACACACACACACACACACACACACACACACACACACACACACACACACACACACGATCTCGGTAATATCCAATCAGCGTCCAGTGTGTATGGATTATTCGCGTGTAGAATGAGGAATCGCATAAATCTATGTGAGTGCTAGATGTATGGCTATTGTTACATATCTTTTTTTTTTCCTTCCAGGTTTATTTGACCCCCTTTGCCCTTGCCTGAGAATTTAGGATTTATATAGGTCTCTTCCTCAACTTTTTTTAAAATCTTACATATATAGATTGTAATCTACATTTGCTGTTTTGCAACCTCGGGTCAAACATGGTCATCTGAGGAGACTGAGAGTATATTCTCTGCCGAAATAAATTTATAACTATTTAACCAGGTTTGAGTTTCCTTCTAATTGCACTTATATATAATTTTTTTCCATACAGTATGTATTCAAGAAATGAATGGACCCCCCCCCCCTCCAACTTTTACCTATACTTTCCTACAAAAATTTCTTCATCTTTCAATGACAAAACATTCAAACACTTAGACTTTCAAAACTATTCTAATCCAAGTCAATGCAATGCAGTAAATAATGTAGTCTAAACCTTGATATAGCTTAGCTCATGCTGAAACAAAAGCATAAAAGCAAAGATAATAAAGGTGTTTGTTTGTTTGTTTGTTTTTTATGTAACTTGGTTTACTATTTGTAATATTCATACACATTATTTGCACAGTTGTTGTAAATGTTAGTAAAAAGTATCTTAGCCCCTACCTAAACAAAGGCTACTAATTATATGAAGACATTTTGGATTAAAGTTATGGCAATGTTTGGCCAAGAAACAAATTAAGCTCTTAGATTTCAAAATCATCTAACATAATGACCCCTCCCCCCTCCAGTCCACGGTGAAGAATTGGTCTGTAATAAATACGAATATATAAGCTATATTTTTTTTTTTTTTTTTAACTCTTACAATGGTTTCTTATGGTTTAGTTTCTAAATATTTTGGAAATTACTTAAATTTCTTGTTTTATGATTGCATATATCACAAGAAGGGGACAAAAGGAAATAGTGGAAAAACATTTGAGGGTGTATAAAAAAAGAAAAAATTGAAATGTTAGATAAATATAAGAGAAAATCCATTCAAACAAGATGTCTAATATGGAAGAAAAATCTTTTAGATATTTTTATCGGTTAATAAAGGAAATATAAAAGATTTGCCTAATGAGTAGGGTATTCACTAATGGTCCAGGAGACTGGGTTTCAATCCCAGGTCGAGTCATACCAAAGACTCAAAAAATGGTACTTGATGCTGCCCTGCTTAGCACTCAGCATTATAACGTGAAGATCAAGGGTAAAGTGGAGCAATCCTGGGAATGCAGTCGTGCCTTTCCCTACACCTAGGTGCAGTAGCTATTGAAAAGGGAACCTTCAGGTCATCCTCAACTAAAGTTGCCAACTTTACTTACTTTTTTACTTACCTCGGGGTGGGGGGAAATGATAGAAACGGACTAATAATGGTTGCACTTAGACATGAAGATTCTAAATTTTCTATTTTTTTTTTTTTTTCTTTTTTTTTTTTTTTTTTTTTTTTTTTTTTTATATAACTGTAAATTTGTGAGGAAAATCAAAGATGAAGAAAATATATGGATTCATCCAGGCTTGACTAGAATAGAAAGAGAAGCTGAATTTGAAAAATGAAAATAAAGAAAAACAAAAGACCCTGCTGAAAATCAGAATAACAGCAAAAAAAAACCTATGAAAATTTGAATGAGTAAAAAAGTTGAAAATATCGTTTACAAACACAAACTCATTGAGAAACAAAGTATCAGAACTAAATTTAATTGCTAACAAATATGAAATTTGTATTACAGAAACAGGTTTGTTTGTTTAGAAAATATAAAAGCAGAAATACTACAAAGTTTTAAATTAATGTGGGAAGATAGGAAAAATAATTTTGGAATCTGCTATTTATGTACAGAGGCATGTTAGAAATATTTGAATTGGTGCAACCCCCCACCTGAATCTTTGGTCTTTTAACTGATTTTAATAATTTTATTTAGATATGTACATATAGATCTTCTAATTTAAATAGAGTATATAGTGCTAGAAAAACTAAGGTGATATTGACATCAAACAGATCTGAAAATGTAATGGTAAAAAAATCTTAATTTACCTGTAGATTGGGTAAATAGTTTAAGTTTCCTATAAATTAACATTAGTTGACATTTTTAGAATACAAAATGAATATTTAGGTTTCTTTTACAGCAAAAGGATTGTATTGGTTTATAGAATAAGAAACATTTAGACTTGTGGGGGAAATTGATTGGGTAAAGCTACATGAGATTCCCCCCACCACCACCAAAGTAATGTTTAATAGAAGTCAGTTTAAAAGTGCTGTTAAGTAAATCTGATGCATGTATTGAAGTTAAAGTGAAACCAGATTTTGAATTTGTAAATAGAAACTGGTCTAAACTTAAGAAAAGGCAGATAATATTGATTAGGATTATAAGTCTAATACTTTGGAAATTTAATGAAATTTGGAAAGAAAGATCTATTAGAAAATTTACCTTTAGACCGTAATTGGTGGCTATCTCTTTTTTTTTTTTTTTTTTTTTTTTTTTTTTTTTAAGCTTAGAAAAAATTTGGACTTTTGTACCCCGTATGGAAAACAATGATGCTTTAAGCAAAATGAATACAAAAAATGAAGTAATTGAAACATGGAAATAAAATTGTTGAAAATATTCGATACAATTGTACACAATTATTCAAATAATCAAGTTAAAATTCATAAAAAATCTTAGTACAAAAAAGTGAATTAACACTAGTTGAAACTTACCCAGTTGGCTGGGGCTGTAGAATACACTGGCTACTTCTCTGCAGATGAGTAAGACCCCCTCCCCCCAACAAGCCAATCTGATGGTGGCATTCCAGTGATGCTGAAGCTTTGGGGAATGCGGAGCACCTATTCATTTCCATTGCTCCCAGGTCCACTCTGACCCAGAATGTTAGCACCTGATAGGGCCCTAACTATTAGATAGAACTAAACTGCATACTTATGTTAAACTGAATTGTTTGAAATAGAACTGTTTGACTAAACTGAATAGCTTAAGATAGAAATGTTTTTGACAATTAAACTGTATTCATGCTAAACTGAATTTCTTTAAAATAGAACAGATTTGGATAAAAATGGATTTGGCATTAAATAACCTACAAAGGTTGATATGCTGTAAAACCCAACCAACCAATCAATCTAGTTGAAACAGCAGGTATATTAGCATTATTTTCAATGTATTAATTCATTTGAAAGCATATCGTCCACCACAGGAAAATTGAGATAACAAGAAATATGGATGAATTAATAAAAGCTAAAAACAAAACTTATTCAAATTGGATGTTAGTTAATATATGGGACCTGATGAATTAAATTTTAAAATATTAAAATACTTATCAAATGAAAGTTTTTATCAATGCAATTTGTAAATTAAGAAATGTATAGAATATGAAATGATTCCATGTATTTGGAAAACGATATTTGTAATGCCTCTTCATAAAAAAAAGGGTTATATACATGTAAAACGTAATTACTTACCAGTTTCTCTTGTGTAAGAACCTTGAAAAATTGATAAATCGAGTTTTCTACTAATGACACAAATTGTAATCAACATGATCTGATATTTTGAAAAACATTCATATTATAACTGAATATTTGATTTGAAGTAGATAATATGTATATTATATATTTGAATTTTGGAAAGTCATTTGACATGGTTTGTCATTGACTAGTGACAATGAAAAGCTTAGACATTTTAAAAAAATAAAATAAAATAGTTATTATTGTAAGCTACTTTTTTAACAAATAGAACCATGAAAGTAAAAATTGGTAACAGTTATTCTGAAACACTAAATGTACCCTCCGGTGTTTAAGGTTCAGTACTGGGACCTTTTTGTTTTTAATATTCATAAATGATTTACTTAAGGATGTAAAATCAGGAATGGAATTATTTATTTGTTTGACTATTATTAAAAGAAATAACACATATCTAAATAGTCATATTGGGAAGATATTTGGAAATTAAAATTTAATATAGAAAAATATAAAGTACTATATATTCAAGTTGAATATAAATTAAGCCGCTGGGAAATCAAAAAAGTAAATGAGGTTTAGGGTTTGGCTTTGATGATACATTTAAAGCTGATAATCATATTTTGTCTATTGTATCAAGGGCAAATGATTGGTTAGAAATTTTGTTCTAAAAATATATAAAACCCTAATAAGACCTTCATGTAGAATATTGTTTGCCAGGTTTGGGATCTAGTGTCGAGACATAAAAATTGGAGGGCATACAAAAAGTGACAAAAGTAGTTGTCATAGTAGTAGTTATAGGTAGAGATTAAAGATGAGGATTAACTATTTTACTAGAAAGAAAAACAAGATGTGATATAATTTAAATTTTCAAAATAACTAATAGAATTTCTATTTATGGTGTGGTGGATTTCTTCTATTTTTCTTCAAACTGGAAATTGTCAAAATTAGAATTTAAGGTCATTTTTGGGAACTGTTGGATGAATTACTTAACAGAATTTGATTTGTGTATAATGTATTTAAGTTAATATGTTCACTATAAGGGCTATATATATATATATATATATATATATATATATATATATATATATATAATGTATCAAGGTAATTAGATTCCTTATATATATATATATATATATATATATATATATATATATATATAAGGAATCTAATTACCTTGATACATTAGGCATATAAAAAAAAACAAATAATGGTACAGTTAAGAAAACGGTACTCTTATCTTATTCGAATATGTATTTAGATTGTCAAGTGAAAATTTTAAAATTAGATTTATATACACATTTTAATATTTGTAAGCAAATAATCTTATAAAGCCTCTCTCCACTCAAACAAGTTGTCTTAAATATGTTAATTCTTTTTTTCTTTGTGACTCTTTCAGGATCCAATATCTCTTTAGACCAAAATATGGTGAAGCACCAAAAGACCACAAATTTTACAGATCATTGTATCCACAAATAATACAAGATATAGAGGGTAAGTCTTGGAAGAGACCTGAGAAATTGGATTTATGAAGAACTATTTTACTGGATGATTTAGAGCTTTGATCATTTTGCAATTCTTTCAACTTTTCTTGAATGATAAATCATTTTTGAATATTTTAATTTTCTTTTTTTTTTCTCCCCCTTTTTATGACTATTTTTGGGATCACCAATGTGCTTGGAAAATCTTGAAGTGTTTTTAGTCTGTCTGCTAACTAGGAATCAAAACAATGTTTTTTTTTTAATCATTAAGGTTTTTTGGACTGTTGTCTTCATCTTTATTATTTCCACAATGTTTTGGCTGATATGTCCTCTGGCCTTCTTCAGGTGTTTGTTGAACTCGGGAACCTACCCTACATGGAACTTTGAACTACATCCTATATTGAATCCATGTGGGTCACCTGTTCTGATTCTGTAGGTTCCCGAGTTTAACAAACGCCTGAAGAAGGTTGGAGGACATATCAGCTGAAACATTGAAGATAAAGATAATAGTCTGAAAACCCTTAAGGATAAAAATCATCAAGCTTTGTTTCAAATTTAGACTGCTAAAACATTTGTAAAGTTTTATTTCACAACAATGTAAAATATATTTTACTTAAACACTTAATGCTATTATGTAAAATGTTTTTTTGTTTTTTCTGTTTATAGGAGACTGGCTTTTTAGATCAACTAGATGGCCTAGAAAATTCCTTAGGTTCCTGTTGTTGTTGTAATGGGGATGCATGATGATATACATTTGTTTTGGAAAGTTGAAGAATTCTAATTAACATGATCTGTTATATCAATCCCCCCCCCCCCAAGACATTCAGATGTCTTACTTAGAATTTTATATAGATGTCCGAATTTGTTGGCTGTTGACCCTATCATTGGTTATAATAAAAATTTGATTTGATTCAGATATCATTTTCATGAAAAATTAAATGTTTTTGGTGCTTTCAATTTCAGAAACTTTATTGGATGGTGGGTGTAGTTTACGAGATGACTACTATTTAGTAAGGTCAACCACTTAAAATTAATTCTGTTTGCTGAGCTTAGAATATGCTGGCTGTATTACCTTTGAAAATCATTTGTATTGGATAGGACTATGTGATTTTAAAAAAAAAAAAGAGAAAAGCTCTGCAAAGTGTAAATATGAATGAGATTCTCTAACCTCTTGGCATAAAATAAAACTAGGTGGGTTAACAATGAGTAGGGTTTGACACAAGGTCAATTTTTAAAGAAATAAATATTAGATTTCTCTATTATGAAGGGTGGGGGAGGAACACTTTCTCATGAAGTGTATGTGTGAAGCTGAAAGAAAATATTATGGTTGTTAATTGTTAACCTTTTTTTTTTTTTTCTTTTTTTTTTAATTCCATGTGTACCATTCTATTTATCTTGTTATAATTTCTTAATTTTCCTTGCAATTAACTCGACAGCATGAAAATAGATTATCCAACTTTTTCAAAGTTTGGAATATTTTTTTACGTGGTTTTTTTTTTTTTTTTTTTTTTTTTTTTTTTTTTTTTAATAAAATCTCTTCTCTTCTGTATAAAATCGGGTTCCTTTTATTTAATTGCACATCAAGCTTTGTGAGTTATTTAATACCAAAGCCATCCTTGTTGAAGGACAGTGGTGGTACTATTTAACTCATAAACCACTACACTAGAGACTCAACATATTTAAATTGAATTCTTGACTTTAAATTTAATTCTTCATAATTTTTCAAATGAAGGACTATTTGTATTTTACTTTAATGAAATTTACATGAATCTAATTAAATTCTTTGTGTAATGACTTCCTAATAACATGATAAATTAGAAATTAAACATGAACTTTATAAAACTGATTTTGGTTTAACACTTATTCATATGGAAATCTTGTATAAAATGGCCATAAATCCAAGAAACCAGTTCTGGCATACAATAAGACTAGATTTAAATGTTCTGAGGTTAAGATATATTGTAATTTAAAAAAAAAAAATACACCAACTGCATTTTCTACTTGGTGGTATTACCATGCCAAAAGAGTACTGCATCTGAATGATGTGGCTATAATTCTCTAATTGTAGGTAGGAATGTTTGATATCTTTATAACTGTGTACAAACAAATGATTGCAGATTTAAGTGTAATTGAACATTGAAAATATAGTTAGGATTACAATCGAATATTTACAATATTTACAAATGAACCAAATTTCTGGCATTAAATAACCCATAAGTTATTGATATACCATTAAACAAACTAAGTCCACTCTAATTCAGTTAGTCCTATTTACGGGTCAAATAGATCTGTTTGAAAATTAGGTAGGAATACTTGGAACTGTATGACTCGCTCCAAATAAATGATCATTTAAATAAAACAGTTGCTGAAACCAAGTAATTGTAAATTCTTTGTATAAGATAGAAATATTTAATCATTTCTTTACAGTTCCCAGATGTGGAAGCAAAATTTGGAATATTCTTGTATTATTATTATAATAATAATAATAAACTCGATAAAACAAGACTAATTTTAATTCTAAAAAAAAATAAGCTACAAAATAAGACACAAAATTGTAAAGTAACTCAATATGGCTGCCTTTTTTTTTTTTTTTTTTTTTTTTTTTTTATTCCAATTGAGAATCGACATGCTTTGAAATGATTTGCATGCCTTCAAAATAAATTTTTCTGACATTTTATTCCATTCCTCAATAGCCGTCTTAAGTGAACCAATATTTCGATGAGAAGTTGGATTTTTGTTTTCTAAAATACTTTATATAGTATTAATCAAAGGGGTTATGGATGGGCTTGATGGTGACCATAAAGAAACTCTAATTTTTTATTTATTTATTTTTTTGGCTTGGTTTCAGTGTTAAGCAAATCATAGATTCTTTGTTGTTTCTTTACTTGCTCACTCATATTGGGCTGAATTTTAATGAAAAAGGGCTTGAATAATAGAGCTAATCATGGAACTTTAGATTTATGGCTTTTTTTTGCAAAATAAAAAAAAATATTAGATTAAAAGAAATATTTTTAAAAATTATTCCATTTTGTTTCCACACCCTGTATACATCAATAAATGTAAGATTTTTAAAAAATATTGCAACGGAATGTTAAAAATATAAAGTTATGATTTATAATCAAACATTTACAAATGAATCAGATTTCAGTATTCTATAACCTGTAAAGGGTTGATATGCCATTAAATAAATCAAGCCTGATTCTTCCCTCTCTCAAACATAACCTCCAAAGCAAAAGGGAATGAATTAACTGAAGCAGCTGCAATATTCTGTTTATTCATAATGTGAAAACAGCAATAGATACAAATTTTGTCTAATGACTTAATTGTATAGAAAATTATGTTGGTGAATAAATATACTGTATATATTTGTATTGATAGAATTTTAAGTTAAAATGTTAAGATTAATGAATTAATGGCAACCCTTGACTTGAAAAAAAATTCTATAAATTAATGATTTTGTGACCATAAATAGTCAACCTATATAAGTGGTTGGGTTCTACACAAGTATCTAATAATATAACTTGTGTAAGAATTCTTTCAGATAATCACTGACATCCCTCTAGCATAAAATTAATTCCTAAGACCTATTTAGTGGGGTGTCCTCGTGGTGTAATGGTTAAAGCGGACTGCGGAATCGTATGAGAGTTCATACTCCAGTCGCGCTATTACGTTCACTTTTGGGCAAATACCCTTGGGTAAGGTATGAACCCCCTTATCCTCCCAACTATGGGTTAGATAGCACCACTACTGTTCTTCTAGGAGAATGGCTTTGGCATTAAATAACCTACAAAGGTTGATATGCCATTAAACAAAGAAACCAAACCTAAGACCTATTTAACTTTTTAATGCTCTATCATTTTATTATATCTATAAATGAGGAAAGATCAATAACCCTTCTAATTCCTCTCTGGAAGTCTTTATTCTCCTGCTGCCACTACAGGAAATGTGTTGGTAACTTTACTAGTTTGAAAAAAATAAAAAGCACAAATTAATTCGTCTCTTGACAATCTTAATGCTTTTGAACCTAAACGTAGAAGATGGTGAGTTAAATTTAAATAAAATAAAAAAACCTTAACTAATTAGTAATATATTGTATTTTCAGGAAGCCATGACTCAAAATGAAAATAATATCAAAATGAAAGTTGTGCTATCCGGCAATTAAACTTGAGCAATAAAAGGGATTATTTTAATGAAAAGAAAAAAAAAAATTGTTTAGACTTAGGAGTAGGCTATCCTTTCTATTTAGTTGTTTCGGTAATTTGGTTAATGATTTGATCCATCTGGTTTATATATATATATATATATATATATATATATATATATATATATATATATAATCTTTGGTAATTGCTTCTAATTAAGATGTGGAATTTTCACAAGTTCAGCCACCCAATATAAATTACATAAATATGGATACAATTACTGTTAAATATATTCTAATATTAAGTGTCTTGGTCAACTGAAATAGCTGTGAAGATCTTATAAAAATTCTATTGGGTGGTTTGGTTTTTTTGTTTTTCCTTTTGAAAAATCCTGTTGGTTTACAATATTATGAAGTTAACAGTTTCATTAATTCGTTTAATGATTTACTTGATTCAGATAACTCTCAAAACAAAGTTGGTCAAAATAAATATCTTTACAATATGTCTCGGTTTCTACAAAAGCAGAAGCTTAAATGTATAATTTCATAATTACGTAACATTGTCAGTTTAAAAAAAAAAACCCTCCCCGAAATAATGTACATAGTTTTTGTGGCTTATAATTATTTTTTGCTCTTTTTGTTAACCTTTAAATTAATGTTTGTCAGTATAAATGGTCCTAACTCATTGTTTTATTATTTCAGTATTTGTTTTCTTTCAGTTTTTAAATTATAATTTGTATCTTCAATGGTTTATTATATTCAAACTCTTTATGAAAATATTTTAATTTGCAGAGGATAGAGAACAATTGGAGGACAGGTCAGCACACATTACAGAGAATCCACTGTAGAAGTGAGACCAGCAAAGGAGTTTACTGCCTTCAATATGATGACCAGAAGATAGTTAGTGGCTTAAGAGATAATACAATTAAAGTAAGTATGAATATATAGAGCCATCCTTTTTTTTATTTTTCTCTCTATTCAGATGCAAAGATTGCCCAGTCAGCTGGGGCTGTAGAATACACTGACTGCACCTCTGCAGGGGGGGGGGGTAAGCCCCCCCCTTCATTAAACGAGTGTCCTGATATGACACTAAACAATCTGATAGTGAGGTTCCAGCAGTGCTGGAGCTTTGGGGAATGCGGAGTACCCCTTCATTGCCATCGCTCCCAGGTCCACTCTGGCCCGGAGTGGTAGCACCTGATAGGGCCCTATTTATGGGTTAAATAGAACAGCATACTTATGCTAAAATGAATTGAGTAAACTGAATAGCTTGAAATAGAAACGTTTTTGACAATTAAACCGTACTTACACTTAAACTGCGTGCTTATGCTTAACTGAATTATTTCAAATAGAACTGTATTTACACTTAACTGAATTATTACATATAACTGCTTGAATAGTTTGAAATGGAAATGTTTTTGACAATTAAACTGTACTTATGCTAAACTGTTTTCAATGGAACAGATTATTTACATAAAAATGGATTTGGCATTAAATAACCTACAAAGGTTGATATGCCATAAAACCAAACAAACCAAACCATCTGTTGAAAAGAGATGCCTTTCTGTTGTCACTTATATGTATCTTAGCTCTTTGATGGACAAATTTAAAATCTTAGCTCTTTGATGGACAAATTTAAAATCTTAAGCTGCTGTTCCTACTGTAAACTTGTTTGCTGATTAAATTTTTTTTTTTTTTTTTTTTTTTTTTTTTCCTCTTTCAGATTTGGGATAAAGGTTCATTAGAATGTGTGAAAGTATTAACAGGTCATACGGGCTCAGTATTATGTCTTCAATATGATGATAACATAATCATATCTGGGTCCAGTGATTCCACTGTGAGGTTAGTTCAATGTGTCTGTCTGTCTGTGTCTCTCTCTCTCTCTCTCTCTCTCATTACTTTGTCAGAAAATCCAATTAACTTATAACTATATCAAGTCCTCTTTATTTTTGTTTATTGAAGTAAAAATTCCTAGTACAATTCTAATACATGTAAAATATTTATGGTCATATTGAGTTTGCAAAAACATTTCTCTGTATTCACCTAACCTCTCTGCCAGGAGCTGGATTTGACCCAGGGTGAATTTTTAAGCAAGTACTGCGAGTTTAAATTCAGTTTTCTTCTCTCAGACTGGTTGCCTTATCAAGGCTAAAGAATCTAGTTTACCCCTACTATTTACTCCCAGTTAGTGGTAGAGTGAAGAGATGGATTCTTGCCCTTCCCGAGAGTATTAGTGCAAAGTAAAACACAAACAACCTCATCCAGGATTTGAACCCTCTAACCATTATGCTAAACATACCATCTAATTTAACCTTTATTTTTACATTTTTGAGATCGAGTTATGAAAATGATTGCAACCATTGCTAATCTTTCATTCTAGAAAGAATCTATTATTGCATAAGACTGCAATGAAAATAATTTGTATAGAACTTTCTCCCAGAAAGTCTTAAACTTTGCTTTTTTTTTTTTTTTGCTTTTTTTTTTTTCCTTCAAAGAACCTTATGAAACTTTCAGTATTGGTAACTAGAAATAATTTGCAAAGAAAATTCCTGTGTGTGTGTGTGTGTGAACATGCATACTCACAAATGTCCATCTCTTCTCTAGGTCAACCCTTGCTACATCTGATTGTTTACAGGAATAAATAGAGGATTAGCTAAATGAATTTACCGTATTTAATGGCATATAAGATGCACAGGTGTATACCCCCAATTTCAGCAGGTTAAAAAAAAAATTCGGTGAAACAAGGTATTAATATTAAATGTGAACAGTTAATTTGCATAATAATCTTTTTGAATAATAGCAATGAAAGTTACTCTAAAGCTTAAGCTGATAAGAGTTGCCAGGTAGCTAATTTCAGCCAACTATCACAAATGTTAAACCTACATATCACATATAAGACCGGCTCATTGGCCTAGTAGGTAGAGTGTTTGCCAATGGTCTGGGAGACCTGGGTTGAATCCCAGGTCACGTCATACCAAAAACTTTAAAAATGGTACTTGATACCTCTTTGCTTAACACTCGGCAATATAAGGTACGTATCAAGGGTAAAGTGGAGCAATCCAGGGAAAGGAGTAGCACCCTCTTCTACCACTCGGTGTAGTAGATATTGAAAAGGGAGCCTTCTGGTCGCCCTCGATTACAATCGCCAACCAACAACTTTATGACATAAGATGCAGGGGTATTTTAAAACTATTTTTAGTAATAAAAAAACTGCCTTATATGCCATCAAATAAATTTTGTGAAGAAGACCTTATAAAATTCTTAGTTGCTAAGTGAGGATTAGGATATCTTTTATTATTGGTAAAATAAGGTTTTGACTTACCATACACTGCAGTGTCTATAAGTGATGACCAACTTTGTCATTTACAGAAGACTTTTGTAGAGATTTACTTGCATAAAGCTATTTTTATTTTTCATTTTTATTATATAATCTCATATTAACAGAAAAAAATATATGCCCAATATATTAAGTATAAAATAATAAAAGGGGATAAAACTCACAATCTGAAACAGTTTGTGTAATATATATATATATATATATATATATAGTGTGTGGGTGGAGTCCCTGTGATGTAATGGCTAAAGTGGTAAACTGAAGTCTCTGAGTGTAGATATGACATTAAATAATCCATGAAGGTTGATATGGTATTAAACAAAGAAACCACATAGACTAACATCCAAGGATACCTAAAAGGTTTGATGCTAGAGCTTCCTTTTCCAGTTTTGATTTTCGGATTAACTTCTAGAAAGGCTGTCTTTGCTACAACTATCATTAGACTAGATCTCCTTCTACCCCAATGTGTGCGCGATGAGTAAATTATCTAGATTATGCAAGAATGAAAATAACACTGACATCTCACTTTATCAGATATTTGCCCAGTCGGCTGGGGCTATAGAATACACCGACTGCATCTCTGCAGAGAAATAAAACTCACCCCAATGACTATCTTGAATATGATGTTAAACATTCTGATGGTGAGGCTCCAGTAACGCTGGTGTTTTGGAGAATGGGAAGTCACCCCCTTCGTCATCACTCCCAGATCTACTCCGGCCCGGAATGGTAGCACCCGATTGGGTCCTATCTATGGGTCAAACGGAACTAAACTGTGTACTTATGCTAAACTGAATTGTTTAAAATAAAACTGTTTTTGATATTTAAATTGCATACTCATACTGAACAGAATTATTTGAAATAAATCTGTTTTGACATTTAACTGTGTGTAAACAAAAACTATACTTACACTGAACTGAATAGTTTAAAATAGAACTGTTTACATGTATAAAAATGGATTTGGCATTAAATAACCTAGAATGGTTGATTATGCCATAAAACCAAACCTTTATCAGATATAATATATGAAAATATCTTGAAATATTATAAATTAGATTTATTTAAAGAAATTACTATTGGCTTCAGTCACTGCTTTCAGATGACATTGGAATCTCCTGCAAGGTTTTCCAACATTCTCCTTGTTTAAATTGGCAAATACTATTATCTTTGCCTTCAGTTCATCTTTAGTGTTACACAGATTTGATGGTTTCTTGTTCAACTGCACTCCACATGTAATAATCAGTGATGCTATCTGGCAGTCAGTTGTTAGGGGTGATGTGGTTTATATTTTCTCCCAGTGAACACTGGGTTCTCTTATGTGGCATGACATAGTCCTGTTGCTGGGTGTTGGGTCTTCCAACAGCCACCCTCTCTATTCAAGTTAGCACTATCTCCTCTATGTACTGAATGTCTGTCTCCCTGTTGAGTGGGAGACTGTGGGAAGATGAATGGAGGCATGTCACCATTGCTTGTGATCACCCCCCCCCCCCAACATGTAGGATCGGTGTCTAGTTTTCATCACTATCGGTACATTTTGTGTGGACAGAGCACGCTAACAGTTCTGCGAGTTCAACATTTGATCCTGACAAAAAATTTTCTCATCCAAGAAAAAAAGCAAAGCATGTTCAGTTGGAGGGGAAGCTTGAGTTTGGGGAAAAGCTTTGCAGCATGGTCTTTCCTTTTTGTTTTTCATTAAAAGTTGGTGCTTTCTCATCTTGTTTAGGAAATAGTGAATGTCTTCACACTACCTGCCTGATAAGAAATTCAGATACTTCTCTGTCCCACGCTATGGACCTTGATTGACTTGCTGCAATCATTGTCAATCATGGCCTGGATCTCAGCT
>OY757923.1:91938213-91958213 GCA_963585895.1 Sepioteuthis lessoniana | reverse complement strand
GGAGATAGAAGAAAATCGCCCCCTCCTCTCCCCTACCTCTTGGAGAAGCTAAAAACAAATTTAAAAATATAGGGCAAATAGAAATGGACTCAACACTCTCTATCAGAAAGCTGAAACAGCTTTAAACAAAAAGCTATCCACTTAGTTGGAAATTTCATTTTTTACTCTAACTAATCTTACATATGTATATTTAAATGTGTGCAAACTAATAACTGATGTTAAATTGTTACTGTTACATAGCAATACTTGAAACCATTTAGCTGTGTGCAAACAAATGATAAAAAGTAAATAGAATGATTCATGTTGGATGGAAATACTTGAAATTATTTAAATGTGAAGAAAAATGAGCTCGGGCTGCTTTAAAAATATTATTAGCAAAATGTTTACAAATCATGTATAACCAGCAAATCGCTGATATTGAATTGTTGGTATAATATAGCAGTATTTGGATCTTCTTAAATGTGGGTAACAAATGAACTCTGGCTTGTTTGGAATTTTATCTACTGGGTATTCATTTGGAAGTTTTAGGTTTAATGTATGTATGTATGAACAGGGTTTGGTTTTGAATGACCTGTAGGGGTTAATGTGCTATAAAAACCCAACAAACCAGAGAACATCTTGAGTTTTCCAAAAAAGCCCACCTTTTCACGAAAATCTGATCAAATCAACCTTTTCATAAATATCTGGTCAAATATAATCAAATGCTATCATAAAACCCCATACCCTAAAACCCACATAAAAACAAAACCCATCTGACCTTTCTTGGCACCAAAAGGTCGATATGCTGTTAAAACTCACTCCAGTCATGCTATTATATCCACCTTTGGATGAATATCCTTGGGAAAGGTATGAACTATCTTATCCCTATCAGCTATGAGTTGAATTGTACCACTACAAGGATGGTATTTGCATTAAATAACCCATAGAAGTTGATGTGCTATCAAACAAAGCATTAAAATTGATATTTATCTTTTTGAATGAAGATTTGTTAGTCATTTCTAATGAGTATCTTTCATTTTGATTTCACTTGTATTTCTTTTTCTTTTAATCTTCAGAATAGAAATTCTGACAGCCAGCGAACAACTGAAATTAAAATTACTAGTTAGTAAAATTAAGTTAATAAAAATAATGGTGTTGAATTTAAACTCCTTTTGAAAATGTTTCTTTTGCTAAAGGTTTGATGGCGGACATTATATTGTAATATGGAGAAATATTAGGTAATTTAATAGTTTCATTATGGCCCAAATTGTTTATTTGGTGCTTGACACTTCCATGCAATTTTATTGCGGACTCTTGTTCTCATCTTGGTAGTTTTTTTTTTTTTTTTTTTTTTTTCTCTTGCTACGTTTTGGCCAAGTTTCACCTCTGGCTGTCTTCAGGTGATTAACCACGACCTTGGATAGGAATCCTGAGTCTTGTAACCGTATCCCCAGTAATTACTGCCTTCCATCGTTGTCTATCGCACCTTCGGGGGCTTGTGGCGCAGCGGATAGAGGCGTTGAGTCTCTACGGTTCCAGGTGAGCATTGTCAGAAGATAACGGTTTCAATTCCTACTCAAGCCGGCCAGAGGGTTACTTGATCAAAACGTGGTGCAAAACCCTTTGTATATCAGCAAAAGAGTAAAACTTCCCCCAACAAGTGTCCTGGATATGATGCTAAACAATCTGATGATAAGGCTCCAGTAATGCTGGAGTTTGGAGGAATCTCCCAGATCCACTCTCGCCCTGAGTGATAGCACCTGATATCTATGGGTCAAATAGAACTGTTTGACATAGAAACTGAGTGCAAACAAATGACTTATGCTTAACTGAATTGCTTGAAATAGAACTGTTTGATCATTTAACTGTGTAAACAAATGACGTTTTAATTGAATTGTTAGTGATATATAACAATACTTGAAAACATTTGTTTGCAAACAAAGTATTAATAATAAATAGAATTGTTTGTTAGGTAGGAATAAGTGAAACCATTTAACTCTGTGCAGAAAAAATGAACTCAGGCTTGTTTAAAAATCATATATTGAATATAAATGTATAAAAAGGATTTGACATTAAATAACCCATGAAGCTTGATATGCCATATAACTCAACCAATCCAAGCAGATGGTATATTGTAAAATGTATTCCGCCAAGTAAAGAGCATGCTTTAGAGTATGTATTTTGCCTTTAGGTTTGATGGTATTGTTGGTTCAAAATGGAAAAACTGACTTCCCTGTTAGGCCAATAACAGCAATTTAATGTAAACTTTCTTTCTTTGACACTATCCATGTGTGTGTGTGTGTGTCTAATTAGTGTATATAGATCCTAATTTAAAATAGGATAAATACACTAATGGCGTGACTATGGTATTCTAACTTCAAATAAAACCTCTTGATTATGTTTCTGATTTGAGCACCTTGTTACATCCTGAAACTTTTCCTATCCTCTTTGCATTGAAGGATCGATCAATTGCAGTCTGGGACATGAACTCTTCTTCTGATATCAACTTGCGAAGAGTTCTTGTTGGTCACCGGGCTGCTGTCAATGTCGTGGACTTTGATGAAAAGTATATTGTTTCTGCCTCCGGTGATCGTACCATAAAGGTTAGTATACTGAAAGAAAAGAACAATGATTCTCACTGGTGTGTGTTAAAAAAAAATCATTTTATACCTTTTATTAAATGATTTTTTTTTTTTTTTTTTTTTCCCCCCCTCCAGATTGTATTGATCAACTCTGTACCAGCATAATGTTTTCTCTTTTAAATAAATATTTATCAACTCCTTTACCCATTTTAAAGGAATTAGAAAAAGCAATTGCTTTAACCAGTGGATTCCAAATTTTCCTTGCTAAAAATGAACTTTACAAGCTACAAAAACTTTTTGCAACTCATCAGATCAATTTTTAAAAATCTTCTGCATAATTTCAACTGCAGAAAATTGTTTTTAGTAAATTATTTTGCAACATTTTCTATATTTAAAAAAAAAAAAGCATCCTTCCTTTTTTTTTTTTTTTTTTTTTTTTTTTTTTCTTTTTGCACATCTTTTTTGCATTTAAGAATTTTTCCTCTGGAGAGAAAAATATCAATCAACATTATGTGAAAACTAAGTGACTATTTTTTTCTATATAAAGCTACTAGTAGAAATAAAAAATGTAACAATATTGACCACCTGAATATAGAAACACTTTTCCTATTCCATAGTTTGAAATTAATTGAATATATTTTTCTTTGAGGGCTTCAAACCCAGTCTTAATCTTTCTTATTTAATGATGTAAAAATAAGATCATGTTTCCAAGTTGTCAAATGCCCTACTAAATAGGAGACATTATTTTTTTTATTTTTTATTTATTTATTTTTTTTTTTTTCGATTTCACATTTACTTTTTCTTTGTGCACGTAGCAATATTTTGCAGTGCATTTTGGCAACCGCCATCTTAAATCAAAGGGGAATAACTTTGCATGTTAGGTTTATTGCAATCTGAAATTCTGCTTGGTTTATCTGGGAATTTGAATCAATTCGTGAAATGCATGTTCATTTAATTTTTGGTCTTAGATTTTGTGAAATTTTATTTTTAAATAAACAAAATTACATGCAAAAAAAAGTTTTGAATTTTTGTTTCTTATTCAGAACTTCTTCCTCGACTAGTTTATCGATTTAAAATCGATCTTTTTTATGGAATTAGATGTGATCTTTTTTACTGCATGGTAATTCGATGAGAAAGATATTTCAAATTTGGAAAATTCCCTAAAGTTCGTAATGGAAAGCGAGCAAGATTTACAAAATGTCTGTCTGTCTGTCTGTCTGTCTCTCTCTCTCTCTGTCTTATGATTAGTTTTAATCAAATTTAATTTGGCATAAGTGTGTTGGCATATTTAATAGACTTTTAGTAGATGGTTTAAGAGTTAGGAATTCCTATCGAGTAATATAATCACTGTAAATAACATTGATCTGAATATTTGGATGGTTATATAAGACTATAATAAGAGACAACTTATGATCAATTATCAAAAGGAAAATAGAAATTCAGTTGTTTAACAAAAATTTTGCTTGTTAATGAGCTCTTTTCATAACTGTTAAGAGTTGCTTCCCTTGTACTTCGTTTCATGAAAATTGTTTGTCAAACAAGTGATTGTGCACCTTTTTATATAGCGTGTGTCAGTCATGTAAACTTGCCTATTGACATTCTATTAGAGTAACATATTTCAAAAATGATTTGTATATAACCAATTAAACTAAATTATTTCATTCTTTCTTTCAATTTTCCTCCCTCACTATAACTTTAGTCTTCTCCCTTCTTTGCATCATTTTTACCCCCCCCCCAATTTCTCTCCTCCCAGATCTTTTTTATGCTTTATTTTGAGTCTTTTGAAAGAATTTTGGTTGAATAATGCTCCTGCATTTTCAGCTTGCCAACATGACTGATGCCAAAATCTCAATTAGAAATGCTGGTCTATGCATAATGTTCTCTTCCACAATGAATCTTTTTTGTTTTTTAACAATCAACTGATATTGAATTTTTTGTTTCAGGTTTGGAGTACTTCTTCCTGTGAATTTGTTCGCACACTAAATGGGCACAAGCGAGGTATTGCTTGTCTGCAGTACAGAGATCGTCTTGTTGTCAGTGGCAGCTCAGATAACTCTATCAGGTTTGCTCCCAACTCTACATTTTTTGTCTCTCAAATCCAAATACATCAGCAAACTTTTTTTATGCCCTTTTAAACTTTATAGTTGAGGCTGAGCCCTATTTTATGCACACAGCTGAAGCCCAATATTGCAGACTAAGGGGGACCTTTTCAGATATATGTGATTTTTAAAAATGCTGAACAGAACTAATTTTTTACTATATCCTTGATGGAATAGCTTTAAATAAAATTTTATAAAGTCTGCACTTTGAGACTTGGTAGGGTGGTGCTTATGTGTGCAAATTATCTACGGGCTAAGGGTTCAAAGAGTTAACTTCTCTTCTTTACATTCCTGTTGCTGCTCTTTACATAAACATTTACAGTGTTATTGTGTGTGTGTGCGCGCGCACGTGCATGTGCACTAAATCTTAACTTTAAAAATTCTGTTCCAAACTTTCTGTAAAGAAAACGGTTTTATCAACATTGGAATAATTTAAAGATACAAGCTTTTTATTTACTTATTTCTATTTGCTTTAGCAGAAACTACTTTCAGTTTTTGTACCTGTTTAATTTTTTATTTTAGGTTGTGGGATATTGAATGTGGAGCCTGCCTAAGGGTGCTTGAAGGTCATGAAGAACTTGTCAGGTGTATACGATTCGATAATAAACGTATTGTTAGTGGTGCCTATGATGGGTGAGTATTGCTAAATATGCTAGTTCTAACAATATTTTTCATGTGTGTGTAATATATAGTGCATGACAGTAGGATTATATTTTAACCACTCAATAAATTAGGTAGTTAAAATATGGCCCATCTGCACAACCAGAAAAGAATAACCTGCCATATGTCATTTTTTATCCAGGTAAAGAATTGCCCAGTCAGCTGGGGCTATAGAATACACTGACTGCACCTCTGCAGAGGGGTAAGACCCCCCCCCCCAATGAGTGTCCTGGATATGACACTAAACTGTCTGATGGTGAGGTCTGACTAATGTTGGGGCTTTGGGGAATATGGAGCACCCCTTCATTGCCATTACTCCCAGGTCCACTCTGACTTGGCGTAGTAGCACCCGATAGGACCCCATCTATGGGTTAAATAGAACTAACAGCATACTTATGCTAAACTGAATTGTTTGATTAAACTGAATAGCTTGAAATAAAAATGTTTTTGACATTGAAACTGTACTTACACTAAAGTGAATTGTTATATATAACTGCTTGAATAGTTTGAAATAGAAATGTTTTTGACAATTAAACTGTGTACTTATTATGCTAAACTGAATTGTTTACATAAAAATGGATTTGGCGTTAAATAACCTACAAAGGTTGATATGCCATAAAACCCACAAACCAACCAACCAGGTAAAGAAAAGATGGCAAAACTCTGACATTCTACTTTTTTTTTTTTTTTTTTTTTTTTTTTTAGTGGTTTACAGAACTCTAATGCTATTGGTTGATGTTATAACAAACATAAAATCACCAAACCACCAAGCAGTTATATTGTGCTGCAATTGTAAAAATGAAGGTTAGGATTGCAAGTATCTGCTACCTGGGGGGGGGGAGAATTCGGGTTTGATCACCCTTGATCGAGTCACTTGACGGAGAATATGATGTTGAAAGACCAAAAATTCTCAGGGATCTTGGGAATGTTACATCATGGACAACTACTTGTATATCAAATTTTTTTTTTTTCTTTTTAAATGTGTGTTGCACTATGTCAACAGCAGACAGTTATCTTGCAAGGATGAAATTGTCCTGGGGAATCGCATGCACTCCCATGGGTACTTAGCAGAACTGAGAAAGCCTTCTGCTCTAAAGAAGTGGCAATCATTTACATGTATACATTTTGGGTGGCTGATCAATTTTTTTTTTTTTTTTTTTTTTTTTTTTTTTAAATGCTCTTAATAAGAGCCAATTTAATAGTAGAAACAATTTAAAGACTAAAATATTTAAATGATCACAATATCAAATACTTTTCTCGATTGCTTCATGTACATGGGTTGTACAATTGTCAAAGATGGATTTATTTTATTGAATTATTTGTAAAACTATACTTAACTGAATTAATATATTTTTGTATCTTTACTGTGTTGAAAAACCAATATTTGCTATTGAAGATTTCAAATTAAAATCTGGTGTAAGGTATCTTTGTCTCTTCATTTTCTTGCTCTGTTGGGTGGGATGAAGAATATACTCACTGTATCCCAAGCAAAAGGGTTGTCCCCTGGGTACGACACTAAATGACATTTGGTGAGGCTCTAGTTCTGGACAATGGAGTATCCCTTCATTGCCTTTACTCGCAGGTCCATTCTGACCTGTAGTAGTTGTCTAAATTTCTGAAACGAAGCTTAGTGATTTTTATCATTAAGGCTTTTCGGACTATTGTCTTCATCTTTATTGTTATTTCCTCAACATTTCCAGCAGGACACATGGCGTAACAGTTATAGGTGTTGGTTCCCTAAGCATCTAAGGAGACAATCATCTGGAGGTTGCAGGTTCAATCCTGACTGCAGGCGAGTAATAATACAGGAATACTTAACACTTGTACCTGGTTATGGCTAACAGAATCAGAACAGGCGACCCCCGTGGATTCAATAAAGGATGTAGTTCAAAGTTCCGTGTAGGTTCCCAAGTTCAACAAACACCTGAAGAAGGCAGGAGGACATATCAGCCGAAATGTTGTGGAAATAACAATAAAGATGAAGACTAGAGTAGTAGTATCTGTTAGGGTCCAATTTATGGATAAGATAAATCTAGTTGCAAATGTATTAAATTAGAATACTTAATGTGTCATCGAAGCAGGCCAATAGTATTTCCCCCCCCCCTCTCTCTCTCTCTCTCTCTCTCTCTCTCTCTCTGCCGTCACTCTTGGTTAGTTATCTGTCTAGACGGTACCCAGTGCTGATGAATGTAAATTTTTTACTGATTGGTCAACACTGGTGTGTCGATGCATAAAAGACTACAGAACATCACTTAAGAGTTCTTCCTTCTCCAGCAATGCCCAACATGTTTTGCTCATATTACTTTGCTGGTTTGTGAGATGGGAATTAAGTGGACGTACAGCTGCTGTTTTGTAAGGTACTACATTCAGGATTGGTTTTAAAACAGCATGCAACATCCTTGTGTAATTTCCATGTAGTCCTCTCTCCCTCCCCCAATCATTTTAAATCAAAGTGGTGCAATTATACAGTAGTACTAACAATTTGGGATGATTTCCATTTTTATTTTATCAGAACTATGCCAAAAATGTAGATATACAATGTAATTCCCTGACCTAGGCATAAGATAACCCCAGATGAGTTGATATACCATTAATATTAATGTCTACATCTGTCATATGAATATGTGCAGGACTTGTCTCTCATCAGTTCAGCTTTTTAAATTTTATTTTTAAAAAAAAAAAAAAAGAAAAAGAAAAACTGACAAATGTTGATTCTGATGTATGAAATACTTTTGTGCCTAAAATTGTTTAATCTGAATGTTTCATGATTTTTAAACCAGGTTGCCAATTTTAATATTTGGTAAAGATGAAATTTTTTTTACTTGACTCGACTCGACATATTGCAGAATAAAAAGTCCAATCTTGAGTGAGTGAAGGTGCTGAAGGAAAAAAAAAAAAACTTACTCAAACTGATTTCTTAATCATTTCAGGAAAATAAAAGTGTGGGATCTTGCAGCAGCGTTGGACCCACGAGCTCCTGCTGGCACTTTGTGTCTTAGAACTCTTGTGGTAAGTAGTTAAGAGTTTTACTTAATTTATTTCACAATCACTTATCAATACAATTGCTATAACAGCTCATATATATATATATATATATATATATATATATATATATACGCACACTGTGAATATTTGCTTTCCAAGTGATGCCACTTGGTCTCTTGGCAATTCTTATTGGTGCTGAAGAAGTCTATTCTAAAATCTTCAACAGGTTGGAATAATTTACATATATTCTAACTAAATGTACTTCTATGGGCCAGTTTGTATGTATATCGACTGTTTTTTTTTCTCTCTAGCATCAGTTTAGTATCTGATTTCTTTTGGCCATACTATTACGAGCTTTTTGAGGGGTTGGGAATAGTGTTTTCTAAGGAACAAACATTGGAAGGTGAAAGATAAATTTCCACTTGCGTGTGAAGATTTTGGGGTAGGATGAAATTAAGCACCGATAGGCCTGATCAAATCAATTGGCTGGTCATATCAAGCCCAAGCACCTATGTTTTATCCTGACAGTACTTTTAAATCTGCACTTGCAGCAAATTTCCCAACCCTTATCTTTTAGGTGCTAGGTGGCGGCTGAGGGTCAATTGCATTGAGAGAATAGGAAATTGACCAGTGTTTAGAATCTGGAATTGGGAACAGCTCTAAAATCTACCCTCGGCTTGAGTATACTGGTCATGTATCCCTGTCTCAAGGTGAATAGGTTTCCCCCTTGGTACATTCCCAACACAAGTTGGATTCCGTGGTGGAACACAGGGCCAGTGAAAGATATACAGCATCTATTGCATCTTCAAATAAGTGGGGGAGGCTAAATGAAACTTGTCAAAATCATACTCGGAGAATGAATCAGCAGGCTTCCCTAGATATATTGTTACTGAATCTTTGGAGGAGGTTTGCCTAGCCAAATTTTCATCTTTCCTCATAGAAAATGTTATTGCAACAAGCGTACTCCGGAAAATGTTTAGAAAACCAGGAACGGCAACTTGTTAGTTGAAGTGGACAGCCTGAGGCAGGTAGAAAATATTAAAAATGAAAACCTTTCATATGACAAAAAGCAGGAAAAACTCAACACTTCCAAAGGAGTTATCAGAAGTAGGGAGTTGGCATTGGCTACAGAAGCGATAGCATCAGCCCTGGGGAAACGGAGTTACAAACATAAGAATCTCCATTAGAAAAGGCGAAGAATGAATCCAGACCAACACTTACATCCTGACATTTAATCAGCCCCATACTCCCAAGATTGGCTGTTGTCTAGAGAGGGTTGAGCAGCATGTCTCTGCGCCCCTGAGGTGCTTCAAATGCCAAAAATAAGGATACCACAGGGAAACCTCTAGAGGACGACATGAGCCAAATGTGAAAAAGACCTGGACCATATGAAGAAAGATTGTTTAAAGGAAATTAGTTGTGCAAATTGCAGACAAGATCATCTGGCTTATGCAAGATCTTGCAGTGTTTACAAAAAAGAAAAAATACTTGAGGTGAAACACGAGGAATTTGTCCTTCCTGGAAACAAGGAAAATAATAGGGACCTACATGGGAGAAAACATCTACACCTCTGTTGTATGAAGGGTGGATGCAGCAAATCAAGACAAAAATATAGAAATCTTGTGGAGAAATTGATTCCGTTGGAAGCGAATGATTAGCCAAAGTTTCAGTAACACCTGAAAAAAAAAAAAAAAACTATACTCGGCCAAGTTTTACCAAGTACCAGCTCAGCAACAGCTTGGGAGAATGGGGAGAGATCTAATGTGGTAGTCTAAGCAAAAACACAGGATCGACCACTCCAACACTAACTACTCCTAAAAGTGCAAAATCTCCTCCAACAAAATAGCTGTTATGTAAGTCACTAATCCAGCGACCAAAAAGTGTCAAGACAGACTAAAAAAACTTGTCTCCTAAAAAAAAAAAAAAAAAAAAAACAACCTACACAACTTAAACAAAAACCACTGGTTCCCCTTGACTTGACTTGTATCGGCTTTCACCCTCGTCAGGTTGAACCAGCTTCCTCCTGAGCAAGTACTGCATCTCGAACCATTACAGCCCACGTTTGCTGATCCTGAGCCAGGTCACATGAAATGGTGAGCCAATCACGATTCCATCGCTGAAGACCAACTACTTGGGGTACCTGATAGTGCTGCTAGGTCATCCTTGATTGTGCTGGCCCATGTCTTCTGCTGCCCACCAACACGTTTTTGCCTTCGCCCTGTCGGCTGAGGCTGTAGAATATGCTGACTGCACCTCTGCAGAGGGGTAAAAAAAAAAAAGCCCAATGAGGCTACCTGTTGGCCGTGGGTGGGTGACCCATGATGCTTGAGGACGGGATCCTGGTAGCTGAGCAGTCCATGACCTGGCAACCTAAGAGGTCATGCAGCTCGCAACACTCCGCTTTGGCCCTTACTGGGCTAGACAGGCGGATAGGCCCGATCTGATCAATTGACAGGTCATGTCAGCCCTCTTTCAGATTTTTTTAAAAAATCTGAATTAGAGGGCAATGGCTGAAGGGTCAATCATGCTGAGGAAAGACTTATTCTCCTTTCTGTCCCTGGGTAAGTAATTATCTTGGGAATGAAAACCCAGGGACAAAATTAAATTAAAACTGTCTACCATCAGCATGAGTATACTGGCTATGTAGCCCTGATGTTACTAGGTGAATGGGTTTCCCCCTAGGCACATCCCTATATGGGGCTCCGTGGTGGGTGGGGAGCGTAGCCAACAAAACTCATGAAACATATCCATAGAGCTCGATAATATAACCCAAGCTAAAACAAAAAACCTAAAACAACCTTATATAGAATCAGACAACTCTGATGGAGAGAATGCTACATGAACCTCTGTTTCCAAAATTTATCATATTGGAATTGCTTGAAAATACCCCACTTACCAAACTCACCATTCCTCATTAAAAATAAAAAAAATAATCTCTTCAAGTATCTGTCCAAAATCAGTTAAAAACTTGAGAAATGGAACAATAATGATTGAAACTGAAAATAAAAAAACTTACAAACTTTTTAGTAAATATGAAAACATTTCTCACCTTAAAAATTAAAACATACCCCCACAAAACCCTAAACTCATCTAAAGGAGTTATAAGGAATAAAGAACTATCTCAGTGTTCAAGAGAAGAAATATTAGCTGAACTAAAAAACCAAGGTGTAACTGACATAAAAAGAATTATCATCAAAAAAGAAAACCAAACCATACAAACGCATATATATTAACTTTCAACTCGCCAACGACTCCGAAAGAAATAAAAATCGGCTGCATCAATGAAAAAATTGAAACATATATCCCTAATCCACTCCGATGCTATAAATGCCTAAAATTTGGCCATCATGGGAGTGTATGCAATGGACATACTATATGTGGTAAATGTGGAGAGCGAGAACCAAACCATGCCACCATCAACTGCAATCTCAACAACAGATGTGCCAACTGCAGTGAAGACCATCCATCCTATACCAGATCATGCCCAGCCTGGAAAAAAGAAAAAGAAATTTTAACCATAAAACACACAAAAAAACATTCCCTATCCAGAAGCCCGAAAAATAGTTAAAGGCTACATAAAAAACAAAACCTATTCCCAAATCTCCCAAAACAACCCAAAGATAGAGAGTAAAAAAGAAAACTACCAAGAACTAATCTCCAAGCTACTCATACTAGGACCTAAAGACTGGCCAGAATTCATCCAAGAAATAAAACCCACACCCTTAAAACTCTCCTCCAACAGTACAAACCCTAAACCTATAACTGAACATAAACCAGAAAAAACATCAAAATACATTGAAACAAATCCCCCTAAGCAACTTCCAAAAGAAGAAATAAGAACCATCTCTCCACACAAAAACCCTAATAAAAACCAACCAAACCCTAAAAACCTGAATAAAGAATTTACTTCGAGTTATCCAAATACACAGAAAAGAACCACATCCCTCACTGAAACAGAACAAAACCAAATGGAAAACAAGACCCTTCATCCTCTTGGGTGACTTCAATAGTCATAACACCTTTATGGGGAAGCCAAAAAACAGACACAAAAGGAAGCAAAATTGAACAACTAATAAACGATCAAAATCTATGCCTCCTCAGTCAAAAAGAGCCCACACATATAAATCCAACAAATGGATCACCAAGTTCCATTGACCTTACCTTGTGTGACCCATCAAGCTACATGGAATATACATCGAGCACCTATGATGATGTTTGCAGAAGCAATCATTATCCAATTATCATCCAAAATAACATAATTACACTCCTAGAGGGAACACAAATAAAGCAAACTGGGAAAAATTCACAAAAACTCTGATCACTATAGCTGAAGCATGTATCCCCAAAAACACTATCCCTAACAAAAATAAACAAACCTTGGTTTAACACAGAATGCAAAAAAGCAATCCAACAAAGAAATGCATCTTTAAGAAAATTCAAAAAAGAACCTACCACCAAAAATTGCATTGAATATAAACAAAAGAGAGCAAAAGCTCACAAAACAAACGAAACCAAAAAGAAATGCTGGCAGGAGTATATAAGTAAAATTAATACCTCCACTAAACCGAAAACAATATGGAAAATGATTAGAAAAATCTCCGGTAAACATAATCCTCTCCCAATTGAACACTTTATCACAAAAAATTGCAAAATAACAGGAAAAAAGGTGATAGCAAACAAATTAGCTAAAATATTCTCAGACAATTCCTCATCTAAACACTACAGCAAACAATTTCAAAGTATTAAAAAAATAAAAAAAAAATAAAAATACAAAATAAATCTAAATAAAAAAAAAAATCAAGAAGTATACAATGAGAACTTCTCAATAACAGAATTAAAAACTGCCATTGAAAAATCTCACACTTCAGCAGTAGGACCTGATGAAGTTCACTACAGCTTCCTAAAACAAATTCCCCCAAAATTCTTAGAACTCTTACTTGAAATATACAACAACATTTGGACAGGAAAACAATTCCCTAAATCCTGGAAACAAGCCACGATAATTCCCATACCAAAACCAGGAAAAAGTCCTTCATACCCTGAAAATTATCGTCCAATAGCACTCACCAGCTGCCTATGCAAAACCCTAGAAAGAATGGTTAATCACCATCTAGTCTGGTATTTAGAAACCAATAACCTAATATCAAATAAACAATGTGGCTACAAAAAAAACCAAGGTTGCATAGACTACTTAACAAACCTCGAAAATTATATAAGAGAAGGCTTTATAAAAACAAGAACATATCATAACCATCTTCTTCGACTTAGAAAAAGCTTATGACACCACATGGAAATTTGGTATCATAAAAGACATCTACAATCTTAAACTAAGAGGCAGATTACCAAAATTTGAATATAGATAGAACCTTCCAAGTACGCATCGGATCCACTCTATCCGATTTAAAAAACCAAGAAGGTGTACCACAAGGCAGCATTCTATCAACCACTCTTTTCAACATCAAAATAAACAATATAATAAAAGAACTCTCACCTGACATATATGGATCTTTATATGTTGACGACTGCTCGATCAGCTATAAATCAAAATATATCCCTACTCTTGAAAGAAAACTACAGCACAACATCAATAAAATCAGCAAATGGGCTACAGAAAATGGCTTTAAATTCTCAAAAACTAAAACAAAATGCATCCACTTCTGTAACCAACGAAAACTTCACAACAATCCAAAACTTACCATCGAAAAAGAAAATATCCCATTTGTAGACCAGCATAAACATCTCGGACTTATATTTGACAAAAAACTGAACTTCATTCCACACATCAACTACATAAAAACAAAATGCAATAAAGCATTACAACTCCTTCGGGATAAAGCCCATACAAATTGGGGAGCTGACAAAAACACCTTATTAAAATTGTATCGATCCTTGATTCGATCCAAGATGGATTATGGTTGGTTCGTTTATCAATCTGCAAGAAAGTCTTACTTAAAATCATTAAACCCTGTTTATCACACTGGACTAAGACTAGCACTAGGTGCTTTCAAAACATCTCCAGTTGAAAGCCTATATACCGAAGCAAATGAACCCCCGCCAAAGCTCAGATGCAACAACTTGGCACTAAAATACTACACAAAATTAAAGGCCGACCTCAACAATCCCGCACATAATAGCACCTTTTATCCCAAATATAAAGATCTTTTCCAAAAAAATGAAAATTCAATTAAAACTTTCAGACTCAGAATGGAACCTATCTATAAGGAAGCAGCCTTGCCAATAACAAAAATTCATAAAACAACTTTATTCAAAACGCCCTCCTGGAAAATCATAACCCCAAAAAACAGACTTGAGTCTCTGCAAACACAAAAAAAGCCACCCACCCAATAACATTCCAAGAAAAATTCCAAAAATCAAAGAAAAATATCCCAACTACATCCATATCTTCACTGATGGATCTAAACAAAACAATGCGACAACCAATGCAGCCATCATCAACAGAAAAATTCAAGTCAAAAAACATCTCCCAAGAGAAATCCCAATTTTCAGTGCAGAGGTCTATGCAATAAACCTAGCACTTGACCTGATCACCAAGAGCAGGAACACCAAACACATAGTATTCTCTGACTCCCAATCTGCCATAGTAGCAATCAAGGGAAAAAAAAATTTAACAACCCATTAAT
The DNA here is from genome assembly GCA_963585895.1 of Sepioteuthis lessoniana. NCBI lineage: Eukaryota > Metazoa > Mollusca > Cephalopoda > Myopsida > Loliginidae > Sepioteuthis > Sepioteuthis lessoniana. Next base: position 91,943,267 of record OY757923.1, on the reverse strand, counting down.
AGCAGAATTGCTTACCAAATTAAATAATTTGTGTAACCATAAAAAACTGTACTATGTGTAATACCAAGTCACATTGGAATCCAGGGAAATGAAATGGCGGACTCGGCAGCAAAAACAGCACAGTACAATCCACTAGACACTCATTTCAAAATCCCTTTTACAGATTTGAAAAGAACCATAAACATTTATACAAAACAAAAATGGTAGAATTACTGGGATAACTTCCAGAACAACAAACTACACGAAATAATGCCTCAAATAGGAAAATCACAAAAAAATCAAACCAAAATATCTAGAAAAGAAGAAATAATATTATCAAGATTAAGAATAGGACACTCACACATTACCCATTCATACCTCCTCAAAAAAGAAGAGGCTCCATATTGCATACCATGACAAATGCCGTATACTATTAAACACATATTAACAGAATGCATCAACTTAGAACTAATACGACAAAAATATTACCTTACAACAAACTTAAAACAAATTTTCTATGAAATAAACCCAAAAAAACTTACTCGGATACTTAAAAAGTTCACCTGTACAGCAAAATTTAAAAAAAAAAAAAAAAAAAAAAAAAAAAAACTTCCCCAAAAAATGTTGAAAAAATACTTGTAATAAATGTTCAAACAAAATATATGGAAAAAAGTGTGTTTAAAGAAATCCCCCCCCCCCTAATTTTTCCACAAAATATACCAAAAATATAATAAAAAATGAAATAACATCAATTTACCTCAAAAACTGAGCCGGCATTAAACGACCCCTTGTGATTGATATGCCGTAAAACAAAACAAAAACGTTTTTGCCTGTTAGGAAGAGAAGGGGGGAGAAGTACATCGCGGATGAGCTCTCTGTCTGGGCGTTGAGCTGCGTGCCTGAATCATCGGAGACGGCGCTGGAGCAGGATGGATGGAAAAAGACAGAGGTTTAGGCGATGACAGAGTAGTTGTGGGCACACGATTGATTTGGCGGCATTGTAGAATGTAACCATGGCAATTGTTGTCTAACACTTCAAGCTTTCGTGGGTCAACCACTCTAAGTGGCCACGTTTTGCAGCCATAGAGGAGGATTGTCCGGACAATGGCTTGATAGATGTGCCCTTTCGTAGCTGTGGATATCTCTCATTGCCCCCATTGTGACTGCTTGAGACACACGAATGCGGACCTTGCAGCTCCCATTGACTAAGCTGTGAGTATATTGATGAACACCAAAGTAAACTATGAAAAACCAGGAAACGCATTCAAAATGCCCTTGACCAAATTCCATACGATCACCTCAACATTAAGAATAAAGCTGCCTCTAAGAATCAATAAACTATTTAATGCTCAGGGATTGACAAAATCCCTACAAAGAAAGAACCTGTAGTATAGAAAGTATGGATTGTAATACAGGACGCATAGTTGCCACCCTTAATTTAGAAGTATTAAATAGCTACGTTACTTGAAACCATTTAACTGTGGGCAAACTTATAAGCTTGCTCACCTTTTTTTTTTTTTTTTTTTTTTTTTTTTTTTTTTTATTATAAATGTTAATCTCTTGCATATCTATTTAAATGTGTGCATACAAATGATTAAAAGTAAATAGAATGATTTGTATTCGATAGGCATACTTGAAATCATTTAACTAAAGGAAAATGAGCTCGGATTTGTTTTTAAAAATATTATTAGTAAAAATGCTCACAAACCCTGTGTATTTATAAGTCTAAACAGAATTTGGCATTGAACGATTCAGAATGTTTGATTGACATAAAACAAAAAAAAAACTTACAAAGAACTGTTTTTGACATTTGAACTGCATACTTATGTTAAACTAAATTGTTTGAATTAGAACTGTGTTTAGATTATACTGTGTGTAAACAAAAACTGTACTTTGCTAAAATGTACGGTTTGAAATAGAACTGTTTATGTATAAAAATGAATTTTTCATTAAATAACCTAAAATGGTTGATGTGCCGTAAAACCAAACTAAATCATTCAAACATGTTTGGTCTCGTGAGGTGTTTACACGGTTCAATACATATTGTGTATATATTAATTTTATATTATGTAAAATATACTTTTTCTCTGGCTTCATTATATCTTTGCAGTCACTGATGAACCAATTGCATTGTAGGTGACTAAGTTTTGCATTAATTTTTTTTCTATAAATTTGTAACATTCTAAGAAATGTTCAGGAAAAGTAGGAAAAAATGTATAGATTTCACTGCAGCTGAGCCAGGACCATGATCTCTCTCTCTCTCTCTCTCTCTCTATATATATATATATATATATATATATATATATATATATATATATATATATATATATATAGAGAGAGAGAGTAAATAAAGGATTGTAATCCGACAATATGTAGAAAAACTGATAACAACGTATTTTCCGTATATCTCATAGTTTCCATGCTTTTTATTCTTTTGTTCTTTCTTTCTTTTCTTCCTTCTGTCTTGAAATCTTTCTTGTTAAACAACGTACATAATTCTATACAATATTCCTAATAAGTCAAATGACATAATTTAAACATCAAACGCTGATTTGCCAGTTAAACGGCTAACTTTTTCTTGCTATACATATTTTCCCGTAGGTTTTTGTATTTCACGTTTCTAATCATCCATCGTTAACTTAAAATTATATCACCCCTCATGGTCCTGATGATGGTTCAATAGAACCGAAACGCTATAGTGTCGACCCGTTAATAAATCATTCCTTCCACTTTGATTGTTGTTATCAGTTTATATATATATCAGGGGCGGAGATGGGACTAGTGCTACTCGTGCCCAGCACGACCAATAACTCGGTCAATGTTATTCAGAATGGATTAAAAATCATCCATTAATTTCAAGCAAACATGCTTAGTCTGATCTCAATTAAATTACGTATCTATTCAAGTTTCGATAACTAAGTAGCCAAAAGTTCATAAATATATCTGGGAATAATACAACGATGCAGTTTTGAACGGATGGTCTTTGTCCGGCCACCATCAGATTCATTGAACATCCCATAAAATCGGCTATAATGTTGAACGTGCAATCCGTGCCAAGCACTAGACCCTTATAATAACAGTAATGTTAGAGAAATCCGCTTTTGGCTGTAGCCAATAGCAAGAGCAACCCTAACACCGTGCTCAAAAATCTTAGCACATTCTGATGGAGAGGGACAGAGACAGGGATGGGGGGATAGCAGATTAGAGCCGTCGCCGACGTCATTATCATCGCTATGGTAAATGTTGGTTAAACGGCGTGTTTTAATTCGTTTTTTCACTAACAGATGTCTATTTCTTTAATGAATGTTGCATATATTACATTCTGTAACTAAAATTTGTTTATTTGAATACATTTTCAACAAATCTTTATTTTAAGCGAAATTGAAACTACTAGCTGTGTCTGTGTATATTGTCATCAGTTTCTTTATTCTAATAAACATATTTTTCTCATCATAGTAATGAACATCTCTTTTCTTCTATACTTTTGAAAGGAAAAAAAATTTATCTTATCTACTGTATTAACAAGACTACAAATTATATAGTATCTTGATTGTTTACAAAAAAAACACCATGCAAGGTAGGTTTGTCAATCTGTGCTATACAATGGAGAATCACGCAATAGCAACTATGATGACTTACTTTGGGTCCACGGACCACGGGTTGGGAACTGAAGTTGACTGAGGGTGGGGGGGCACGAGTAGCAAAAATAGGCTAGAGTTGCCACTGAGAGATATATATATATATATATATATCTCAAAAAGTGAGATGATTAAGTTGCAAGTTAGAAATTGAGCATTTCAAAACAAAAACAATTTCGGATGCCAAATGCAGGGTTAAATCTCTTGCTGGTTTAAATTATCTATTCATGTCATGATTAAATTATTCTTTGACAAAATGTCACATGATTACCATAATCAAATTCAAGATGGCAACTATTTTGTTTGATCTTTTGAGCTGTTAAACATGTCCTCTGTATCCTTTTATCAGATTTTACCCTTGTAACTTTTTAGGTAAAAAATAAATATATTTTTTTTTTTTTTTTTTGTTCCAGGAGCATTCTGGTCGTGTGTTTCGATTGCAATTTGATGAGTTCCAGATAGTTAGCAGTAGCCATGATGACACTATACTAATATGGGACTTCTTGAATGTTCCTATCCCTGAAGGTTCGACTCGCTCCCCCTCCAGAACATATACATATGTTCCGAAGTGATGACCAATATCCTCCAGTTGCTGCTACTGCTGCCAGCTGTCACCCCCACTCCCCCACCCAACCTATCACCCACCCTCCCATCAATGGAGAGAGAGAAAAAATTCAAAAAAAATAAAAAATTTAACTGATGCTGACACGCTTGTTGGATGCATGGGACAACTACACTGTTTTTTCCTTGCTGCAAGAAGTTGTTGCACAACTCTTGCGGGTTGCACATGCATTCTGTTTTTATATAAAATGACAATACAAAAACAAGACAACTTACATGGCAAAAGTTCTTGGAAACATGGAAACTGGGCAAAAAAATTGAAACCTGGCATACTAGAATAACGAGGAGAAAAAAAAAATCCAAAACAAACTGTAAGGACAAATTATGGGAAGGGAAGAGGGGAGGCTAAATTGAATGGCTAAAAACAAAACAAAAAAGCACAAAAACTTTTAAAAACCCCCCTCCTCTCTTTTCAGATAAACATCTTCATGTAACTTTCTTTTTTTTTTTTTTTTTCTTTCTAATGTTGATCAGGTCCTTTCAGATTGGTAAGCTGCCAAACGTAATGTTTTACTTACTTTTGTCTCTGGCTGTTGCTCATTTGCCATGATTTATTTTTATTGAAATTTTATTTTGTCTTTTTCCTTTAACTGAAAACAATCTTTCTCTATTGCCTGTGTGCAATAGTTGTCATGTGCCTGTGTCTGTCTGCCTGTGTATGTATGTAACATGGGATGCTTCAAGGTTCTGGCTTCAATCCACTAGCAATACTACTGCCAACACACACACACACACACATACACACACATCTGTTTCTATATAATAAAAAAAAATATAGCTACAGTATCTGTATTAAAGGATAGGGAAGTAAAGGGG